>OMLP01040292.1:0-27618 GCA_900302685.1 Spondyliosoma cantharus | reverse complement strand
GAGCTGAGCGTAGCTGTAGCAGCGGCTGGACGAAACGAAATCTTACATTTGACACTTAGCCAAATTCGAATCCTCTTTAGGTCTTTGCATGTAGATCGCCATAAACTATATAACGTTACAAAAGGGGAGGCAAAAATGAAGGACAGTTCTGTCAAATATCATGCATAACGTTATTCCATCTGATATGTCCATCCCTAGTCAACAGCTAACGTTACCATAAATAATAATACATCTTTATCTTTACTGAGAGAACAGAATTGTGTGTCTTAGAGCCACTCATCATCAGGCTGAAACAAGTGGAAATAAACGGGAAATTATTATAGGCTATTACGTTATTTTGCTTTAGTTTAGCGTCACTTCAGGAGTGCTACACTTATGCCACAACCACCATGTTGTTCAGTATGGACTAGAGAGTTTGTTTACTATGTCGCAGTATTTTGAATTTGAGTATAGTAACCGCTTTTGGCCACATTCTTACATATGGCGCCTTTAAACCGATCTACACAACCTTGTGCTTAAAATCTTAGTTAACAAGTTTCACACAGAATCAGGCACAAAAATCACAACAAAAATCTTGTCCACTACTTGAGTTTGTTAAACCGCAGGTTTATTTTTTAAATTCTACAATGTAGCTGTGGAGGGGTAGTGGTCAAGAGGATATTGCTGTATGGCTGACTTGAAGAGTTGGACAAGAAGGAGGAATTGATTTTGTCTGGCATATCTGCATGCCCATATTATGTTGCAAGTTTTTTGAGATTCATCCCCGCACGGGCTCAGAAGTAATGTGATTAGAGGTTTGAAACAGAGAGGAAAGGGAAAAAGCTGTAGAGGCAGTGAAAGAAAGAAAACTGGACAGATAGATGGCACACGGGCAAGATGAGAGGTTGACTGGGTGGGTTGAGGGTTAAAAGAATGACAGACCAGCTGCCAGAATTAGAAGATGAGGGAGACAGATGCGGTAAACACAACTATAGATGCCAGGAAATACTGAAATGAGATGCATTTGATCAGAAGTACCTCCAAGATTCAAGATATTTTTTCCAGAGATACAGGTATGTTTGAGTAGAGTTCAAACAAGAGTCAGACAGAAATATAAAAAGGGAAGTCAACAGAATATACACCAGCCCGCCAAAAGAAATAAGACCCACACAAAGAGCATGCCAGCAAAAGTTAAGGTTCAAACCTGGAAGATACTTTTTCCAAGACAGTTACCACAGCTCATAAAAACACCATAAAGTTGAATCAACACTTAAAATGCTCAGAAAAACCCTGGAAGATTATAACCTCAGGATGGTAGGATTCATTGCAGGGCTGCTGTAGTAGACTGCATTGGGTTTATCTTGGTGTACCAAATAAAGTAGCCTAATACCAGCCACCTAAATACACCTTATTTTTATCATCAAGATCCACCATAATTACCTGAGAAATTAACAATATGTTGAAAAACAATCCACCTCGCAGTGTTAAAAAAAGTGAGAAAAAAAATCCTGGAGGTGTCACTTTGTCTGGATTCACACCAAAAGTTAGCAGGGTCCATTATTTGTCAGGTAATTTATCGGACTAATATATTGTGCATTCCTACAATTCGGATAACCAATTAATTGATTTGAGTCATTGTCTACATGAAAAGTAAATGTATCTTTTTCCAACTGCACAAATATGCACAATTTCTAGTTTCCTACTCTTCTAAAATAGTAAGACAAATATCTAGGGGATTTAGAACAACAGTCCATAAAGGGCTTTCAGGAATTATAAGCATTTTATTGACATTGCAGTTAGGGTTGCTGGTTTCAAGGTACACCACAGTATGAAAAGTGACAGTTATCATATCATGTAAATTTATTTATTAACAGTACTGAATATTACCATATGATAGAAAGTATATTTCAAGTTTTTTATTTCAAATTATAAAGTTCTTGTTCATTCATAAAACCCATCTGTTTACATTCGTTCAAGGTTCATTGTCACTGACAAAAATAACAATAATTGTAGAAGTATACCGTGAAACCGGGATATATTCTTAGGTGGTTATCCTGCTATGAATATCTCATGTGATTGCAACCCTAGCTGCAGGCCAACTCTAGAGATTTGAATTGTCACATTTTGATTTTATATTTCCTTTTTCCTAGCTGTGAAAAGTCTCACTCACTACATATCTTTGATAAGATTTTATCAAAAAAGCTTGTTTGTGATATGTTTACATGATGAAGTGAACAGTTTCATCTGTCATTATTATATTTTTTAAACTCCAAACTATCGGTATTGGTATCGGTTTCATTCTAGTTGCAGCGGAGGACACGTGCAGCTGCCACTACCTCATCAATTAACTGAAGCCCAATGATGCCTACTAGGGCAAACATGCCTCTTGAGGAATGTTCATTTTCAACACTTACAGTGTGTTCCCCATTAATATGACACGCATCTGCATAATTTACTGAGGCCTATAGTGCTGACTTTTCACTCATACTAATGGTGTTAATTAACCAGGCATGATGTATTATTTTGAGCATCAAGTACACAGCTCCTT
Source organism: Spondyliosoma cantharus (assembly GCA_900302685.1). Classification (NCBI taxonomy): domain Eukaryota; kingdom Metazoa; phylum Chordata; class Actinopteri; order Spariformes; family Sparidae; genus Spondyliosoma; species Spondyliosoma cantharus. The sequence continues at coordinate 25,091 of OMLP01040292.1, read as the reverse complement.
CAATTGCTTTCATACTATATGACATAATGAACCCATGTCTTTGTTCCCACCCACATTTAGGCCAAAACACATGGCAGCTGTCCCTAGACATGTACACCTCTGTAACTGGCCCCACAAAACAGCACCCCAGACCATCTTACAGACTGCCCCCATCAGTCTAGGCAGAGGTCCAAAAGGACTGGCTAGGCCCAATAGGCTCCCTGCTGACCAGGAACAGCTTCTGAGCTCGCCTCATAATTATTCTGCTGGTTGTGTTGAGAAGCCAGAGATGCTCTCCCTGCTCCATTACTCATACACTGCCAAGGATACTGCATAGAGGCTCCCCAGGCTGCACACAGCTACGACTGTAAAGGTAGAGGCATACGTGTAAACAAACAAGGCACACTCAAGTTGTATTTTAACTTGAAACATTCCCCACATTATGACACACAGATAGTGATTAAGATGCTTCTCTCGCAACAGCTTTCAGCTTTTCACTGAATGAAGGATAAAGTGTTTCATTTGTTGAAATGCATATGCACTTATGCTTAACAAGACCTAAATACAGAAGGTGAAATGACCACCATTAAAGGAAAAGTTCACCCAAAAATTAAAATTCAGCCGTGCCGATTGAAAGTCGGGTAAAGTTTTGTAAACCACAAAACATTTGTGGAGCCTCACAGCAGAACAGTGTTGTAGTGATCTCCTTCATTCTGACTCTTCATTTATATTATAATGTAGGGCTGGGCAACAAATCGGTCAAATCGATTAATTCAAGTTTGTGGTTTAGGACAATTTAAAAGAAATAAAATTGATTTTCTCTTTAACTTGCTCCGCCGCCGCTCCCCATGGGCTCCCGTAGCTCATAGTAGGCCCCGCTCTCCCCCCGCATTTACTTTCCACGAAGAAACTAACACAACATGGCATCAAGCAAAGAGTCCATTCTTAAAAGGGCACTGTCTCATCAGTAGTTTGGTTTTGGGGCGTCAGACCTCAAACAAACCATGGTCCCATTTATTTCAGCATCTCAAACAGACGCATGCATCACAGTGGGACACTTGCTGTTCACTACGAGATGTACAAGACCGCGGCAGCCCACAAACACCCGCTACAAAGCAGCCAACATTAGCGGAATCATTTAATCATTGTGTCCCATATGAGAAGAAGGGTCCCAGTGGATAGCTTTTACGGATGCAGTCACATTGCATATCGCTAAAGACATGGTGCCCGTATATACAGTGGAAAAGCCAGAGGTTCATCAACATGCTGAAAACTTTCAATGAAGTATACGTATTTGTTTCAAAGCCACAACGGGGCCTCAAGCTGGAGGTAGGAGACAAGCACCATATTTTCAGGGATATAAAATACCTTTTGGAAACAAAAGGCACCGTTTTTCCAAAATAAAGTATCTAATGAAAGTTTTGTTAACACTTTATCAATACCAATATGGAAACTGTACTGTTTTTATAATAGCAAACAATCTGACATGTTAAATGTATGTTTAAAGCCTTTTATCAAAAAGGGACACTTTTATTTATTTTTTGAAGTGAGTTCGAAGGTGCACTGTTTACAATGGCAGGGCAAATTTGTTTAAAATAAAAGCATTCAAATAAATGCAATGCTTTTAATAATTTCTTTGTCATTTGAAGATTTAGAGAAGGAAAAAAATGACGATTAAAATCATAAATCAATTTTGGTGTGAAAAAATCAGAGATTCAAATTTTAGGCCATATCGCCCAGCCCTATTATAAGGTCTTAAAGAAAGGTGTCCAGAAGCAGAGTCAAGATCTGAGAGTGTACTAAATGATAGCTGAAATAACTGTAACACAGTATAATTCTATATAAACCCTTTCATATAAGCAGACTTGAAAACATGCTTATGGGTGGGGAAATTCTCTTCAGGTTCCCATGGTCAAGAATTAGATGAAAATAACCCTGGCATAGGCCTTGATGATGACATTATCAGTAATCTAGTTCCCACACATCAAGCATACAAATCAGTCACTCATGTGAAGACTAAAAAAGCAGCAATACAAAATTAAAACTGTCAAATGCCATATGCTAACCTGTCAGCCCATCAGCCACATCTAAGTGACATGAGCAAATTAAAAATTCCATTTGAACAGAGCATGAAGCCACCTGATGGCAATGTTTTACAATCTGCTGTGTGTCATAGTAATAATTATAATTCCATCCCAATATGAGCTTTAATTAGGTTATTTGCAAAGCTATTAAAAAGGTTACATACAGGCAGTGCAGTGAAAGACAGACCTGTGTAGGATGGAGTATATCTCATGATGTGGAGTACTACAGATTTATGGGATTAAATGTGAAGGCAGTCAACCCATATGTTGCATCTGAGTAAACTAGAGACTTACTGAATACATAAATCTATGATGATTAGCAAGTTGAGGGAGTGTTGTGTCAGTGCTGTTTTCCTTCTTATAAGGTAGGTGTAGACATATATCACCATGGGATGTACAGTGTATAGATAACACTGCAAACTAGGCATGCATTAATCAGATTGTTTTGTTTAGATCTATGACGAACAGTATTGTTGTTGATTGAGTGAACTATTTTAATATTAATTGGAATAGTACCTAAATTCCGGCTTGGTGCAGTGCTCAAATCATAGTGGCAATTTTTGATAAAGGTCAAATGTGTCACAACATAACATTATAAATGAACCATTGTTGTGAGACCCTGACAAAATTCACAACACCATTATTTCCTTTTCTTCTTTTTTTTGTAAAAATAAAACGCAGAAATCATAATTTCCATAAAAATCGTGACTCATTGCAATATCCCTAAACAAAAAATAATTGCAATTTGATTATTACTGGAATTTCTTTAGTTGTTGTTATTGTATGGCTAATAATTCAGCCCTCCAACAAGAGAGAGAAGACCGAGTCACCTTGACGTTGCATGAACAACAAATACAGTCGCTTCCTGGTACACAATTGGTGGTTGACTTGCATTACGGGGATGTATGGAATCTGCAACCATTTACCTTTCTGTGCCCATAACTAACATTTAAAGATATCTAATCTATATCTTATATAAAACACGATGGTCCGACTTATCTTTCGTTTCTGCCCTGCTTTTTGGACAATTTGAACCAGATCCAAATAAAAATCTGGATCTTGCTGATCTAAATATGTGTTATTTGATATTGTATTAGGCTTGACTGAATGAAAGTGGACTGTTAGGCCTGGGCAGAGGTATGCGTTCAACTGAGTGTTAATCTTATTGTGTGTACTGCGTTTCTTTGCTTGCATCTATGATATCTCCCCAACAGCGACATCTCAGACTGACTTCTAGATTGAGGTAAACTCAAGCTGTCATTTTATTTAGTCTGTGGTCCAAAAGGTAAGTTAGAATAATTGTTAGTGAAACTTTTAATCAATTAGTTGACCTATTAAAGCATCAGACATGCATTTTGTATTTATCAGATGTATACGCTTAAAATGACATCATGACAAAAAGACAAATTGTATGCAAGCTAGTCCATGAGACAGGAGTTTTTTACTCAGAAGTTACTGTAAACAAACATTGTGTTTCTCGATGATATCTGAAATCTACTTAGGAATCACTTTGGACCCCGTGAGGGTTTGTTTCAAAGAATAACAAACCCTGTATTTTGTGAAAGTAAAAATCTGTGGGACTGCAACACATTGTGATAGACGGTATAAATGTGTTGAAATCTGGTGCTTTAGGAAGCAAAATTGGGCAAATGTTGGTTAAGATAAATACAAATAAACTGAGAAGAGTGGCACAATAAACCAAAATAACCCTTCTGGGGGACCCTTGAAGAAACATAGATCGTATACAGTAATATATTTAAAAAACACCCACATATGGACACCTAAATTACAAACTTGTGGTTTTTGAGGTGGTCGAGAGCCTCACTGCAGTAACCTGGGAGAACAGCAGCTTGGCCTGTGAAGTTCATGAAGATCTGGCAAGTGTAATTTAGGCTGGCACAGCATTGCAGAGCCTCAGACGGCAGGACGTCAAGGGAAGTCACTGCACTGAAAGGGGTGTGGGCAAATGGAAAAGCATATAGGCAAAGTAGAGCCACATAGTTCTTCAAACAACAGCTCCATCTAGTGGTCGCTTTAGTAAAACTCAAGGTGACTCATGCTTTAAATTGCTATTCCGAGATTTTGGCTTAGGGGCATCACTCCCAAGACAATGAGCTGCATAAAGCTCCATCGTGAAAACTGTAGCAAAAAGTATGAATAGTAAGGTGAAGGGTGAAAATACACTGAATCCTAGTAAAACTTGGATGAAAACAGTCTCTGTGACACACTAGAGAAAAAATACTGCTGCCCTCTGCTATATCTGTAAAGTTAACCATGAAAACAACTTTCCAGATATTTCTGGCAAATCAAATCTCCTCACAAGGTCCAAAAAACATTGTTTTTCAACCAGAGATGGGGGACATAACATTTTACTGTCACATATTTGTGTTGACATTCTGAAAACAAGTATTTATCCACTGTCTGTTCTTGATTAAAAAATAAATAAAAATCCCATTTGGAGTGAGTCATTGTGACTTGGACTTGAGTCAATGTTCCACTGAATTGCAACTGGACTTGACAGAAAATAAATAAGACTGGACTTGGACTTCAAAGTTAGAGAGACTTCCGAGTTTGTTTTAAGATTTCAGTTTATTTTATTTTTTTTAATCCGGCTGTCAATAATTAACTTTTGAAAAGTGATGGGGAGGGAATATTTCCATGTATTTTACATTTCTGATTGATGAGAATTCAAGAAATAAATAAGCTGAATTATTTTTGGGTTGCATTTTTCTCACTGAATGTCAATAATTTCAGTACTAATGCAATTAATTGTCATATTTCTTTACAGACCATACACTGCAGGTAATACTGCAGCATCTTGGAAAGGAAATAGTGACTTGACTTAAGCAAAGAAAAATGACTTGGGATCTTCTTGAGTCTTCTACTTAATTACTTGATTCATGTCTGATGGCTGACCTTGTATTGAAGGCAGCCATCAGTAGATGTTTTCGCAGCAGCCACTCTGACATGAACTACTAAGTAGAAACACAGGCCTTACTAATCACACTATTAATCAAGGCTCTGTACCTAAATACAACAGAACATTCATTAATGTCATTAGTGACACCTGCGTCAAGTACTAGCTACATCAGGGCAAAATGGCGGCTGTTTAATCAAATTAGTTAGCTAATAGCTGTGTTAGCTATTACCTGTCCCCTACAAATAATATCTAACATAGCTATTAGCGAAATAATTTAACACTAATCATTTAAAAGGGGCTTTTTGGGAAGTTTTGAGTACAACGTTACTTTGATTTAAGACACTTTTGAGAAAACACAACTGGCTATTTTCAGGGTCAATAAGTATTTACTTTTATGAATTTGGTCGCCATGTTGCTGCGTCACATAGTATTTCATAAATGACAACCAACAGGGCAAGATATATATATTTTTTTAAATCTTTCCCTTGATAACCAAATGTATATAAAAAAAAAGATTGTATTGAGATTCAGTTTATTGTCTCTCATGCGCTTACATTTCAGACTGTTACATCAAGGTTGGCTAGTTAGCTTACATTGGAGTCACATTAATTCAAGACATAAAAGTTTAAATTAAAAAGCGAAATTAATCAGATAATGCTACCCCTGCACGCCAAAATTAGTAAAATACACTTACCAGTGTTTGAAGATAGTTTCTTCAATGGAAATGAACACAATATAATCCATTTGCTGTATCATGTAAATTAAATTCCAAGATTCTAAACCAGCTCTGGACGTTATAACTTAATTGCCTATTGAACAAAGATGGCCGCAGGAAGTGGCATAAAAACTCGTTGACTGTTTCCTGTATTTTATAAATTATATAATACAAACAACAAATGCAAAAATTATTATTTACCTTAATGATACCTATAACTATTTTCATTTAATCAAAAACTTGAGGACAGTTAAAAAAAAACTTTATTATAGAGTATAGCTGTAAGAATACTTTTGTAAAAATCTTAGGGGAAACCAGAAATACACAAATGCCAGCTATGTCTGATATAAGGCAACTGAAGACATGGGAAGTGCTATGCTAGACGGAGTAGTACTACATATTTTTTTGTCTAGTTATCATAAGATTGTCCATTGTAACTCCCAAACTATCAGCAAGCAAGGGATTAAAGACGTGTTTTAAGCCTGTGTGAGGAATGGTATCAATTGTTTTTAATAAACAGAAAGAAAAATGGAAACAAAATGACACTCACTACACACAGGAAATTATTTTACCTTCGATATTGGATTATTTTTTACCTGCTATCTATTCCTTCATCTTCTCTTTTCCCTTTTAATTTCCCCAATCATGATGAAAATCATAGATGACACATGCATAAGAGGTTGGATTTTATTTAGTCCACTTTTAAAATTTACATTTTCTGTCGAGATTCATTAAAAAAGATAAAGCATCATCAGCTTTGCAGACCATATGACAAAGAGACTGCAATAAGGAAAAGAGTGAAGTAGAATGAAGATGACTTAGTAGGCACATTTTTCAAATGATACATGTTAATCTAATTGATGGCAGAATATGTACAGCAATGATTTTACCTTGTGGTAGCACATGCTTGGGACTTCTGAGTGAGAGTTCACAGGTTAGTAAAGCACAGATCATTGCACACATGAAGACTTTTGCACTGTCTATAAAAGATGCATCAATTTGACTACATGAGGCAGTCGATTTCCCCAAACTGTATGCAAGTTCAATTTGAAATAAATTAAACCTAAGAGGTGAGAGAAATGAGGAATATCAACGAACATGTTTAACTAATTGACCGGCACTTGTAAAATTAAGCATTTTAACAGACTTTAGCAAATGTTCCTCCATATGAATCACAAATACTGAACTAAAAGTGGACAGGACATCCACCTGATGAAATAACTTGAGAAATAAATTAGAAATGGATAGTTGTATTAGTAAGCATTCATAGAGTACCTGATTTTCTCTCTCTCTAGCCTAAGTTTGATACCTTTGCATAACTTATAGAAAACCTGTCACGTTCCTTTAAAAACTCACAGTAATTCATTCATTAATCACAAGTCCTGATACCACCAAAGACAGGCACAGGATTCTACCCTGCAGAATCCACATACCTTCGAGTCAAACACGCTGGATATTCCATGCAAATAAAGGACACTTTTCCTGTTTATATACATAACACTTTTGTACAGTCTTTGCACTTCCATTATAACAGATTGAAGCATTTCCACATACAAAGTAAATGGAAAATCAAATCATGTTCACTGGATTAAACCTTGAGTAAATCCAAAGCTTAAATTGAGCACTTGGTTAGATGTAAAATGAAGTTCAACTGCCTTTGCCTTGAAAGAAAAAGTAATAAAACTCTGAAACTTTGTCGCACTGGGTTATCTTAGTGATCAGGTCTTAAGTTTACCTTTGACACAGACTGGGGTCAGTTTAAGCCATGATTTTAAAACTGACCTTTGATCAGCACCCATGGAAACGTAATCCAATAAAAAAAAAAAAAGAATCAACACTGCTAACCAGCTCTGCTAACTAGCAGAGTGTTGTATTGACGAAGTATCGTGATCATGTTATCAAGTGATTTCACTTACACTCCAAAACAACATCAAACAGCATTATAATTTAAGGACGTGTTTAGTCTGGATCAGCTCACCAATTGAAAGGTGAACAACAGAGAGAAAAAAAAGAAAGAAAACCAATCCAATAACAGAGGCAGTGAATGTTCAAAGTTTGTGAGTCTGCTTAAGTCAAACCCTGATGACAAGTCCAGTCATTCCACCTGCTTTTATTCTGCATACAGCTTATTCCTGGCTCGCTCCCCTTCCTACAACTGTACACAGTGTTGTCCTAGGCCGTGCAGCAGTGTAAACTAGTTGAGTGGCTATGAAGCTCCACTGGCCCCTACACACTAAGGATCTCACTGAGGTGGAACATGATAGCTGGACCATCCCAAAGCACAAACCACAGCCTACACTAGTGTAAAAGGCCCAGCGGTTTGGGAGTCTGGAGGGTGGGTTGGCGTTTGGGGCCACAGGGTCACTTGGGTCCTTTGGAAGGGGTGTCTGTCTCTGTGGATTGGCGGCCATCGTTCCAGGCCTCCCGGGTGCTCTTAAGGGCCTGTGTCCGTTGCTGGTCCACAACCACGTAGTCAACACGTTCATCTGATGCTGCCATGCCAGTTCCGTTGCTTTTCATCTAAAGAATGACACCAAATGGTCGGTTTAAATTCCTAAAATGGTGAACTAATTGGTGGACAGTCTAGCCAAAAAATAATTACAGGGGACCCTGTAATTGTGAAATAGCTTTTGAATTTCAACATTTGCACCATTTTAACACAATATTGCATTGAAGATAGTTATTTCTTTGCACAAGCTCCTCATCTGTGTGGCACGCTAGCTACAACTCACATTGCATTATTTACATTATGTCATCCAAGGAGAAACCACACTAAATAATTTGTCCAAAGACCATAGCCCTCATATTAGCTAGATCACATTAATGGTACGTTAATGTAGCACTTAAATTGTACAATTGACAAGTCAATCAAGATGTGGGGGTTAATAATATCCTACCTTCCTAGGTGGGGTAGACTTGCCAGGGTCAAGATCCAAATCCAGGTACTCCACCTGCTTGTCTCCTTTCGGCTTCACCATAGGGCTGCTCCCACCATCCGCCGTCATGGGCGCACTAAGCTTCACGTTCTACATAAGCCAGGAAAGAATGCTTTTACTGACAGAAGAGGAATATTGAGGCAGTGTCGCATTGAAACATAGCTCATATTTTAACACAATCTAGTATTGTCACAATAACCAACATTTGTTTGCCAAGATGGCAGGAGATTTCAATGACATTTGATTCACCAGAAGTTGGTACTTTTTACAAAGCATCTCCTGCCAGCAAGAACAGCATTCAGCGCTGACTTCAGAGGATTTATCTGATATCGTCATGTTAGTATTGTTCCTACAACAGTAATTGTAGGACCAAGCCATTGTGGCTTATGGAATTAGTACAAGACTTTCATTCTGGAGACAGGTTTGTGTCCTGTTTGGAACATATTGTTATACTGTAGACTTATTATTTCTAGTTCAATGATCAATTTTGTTCAGGGTTAGGGTTCAGGGTTTGTTTATTTATTACAGATTAGAACGGATAGCATATTTTCCCAGTCGTTTTCCTGGACAGAGTTTCGCCATTACAAAAATGTGATTGGTCAGTTGCAATGATGATCCTGGAGTGTCAACAATTATGATACTGCAGGAACAATATCGGCATGGTTATATCAGATCGTGTAACTTCAGAGAGTACACAAACAAATCATTTATGACAGGCACCAGGCTGGCAAGATTTGTTGGCTGAAGCATGGATGCACCACTTCACTGATAGAGCCAACAAAAATGGGCACCAAACCAATATGCCAAAAGTTGCTTCAAAGCTGTCCAATGAAAATAAATCTGCAAGCAACTCTGATTGTTACATATTTTAATATGAATTTTCAAAAGGTTTTATCATTCAGATTGCAGTTTATATAATTATTTGGTTTATGGTGCTTTCCACAGTTTTATGTTAAAAAAAGCATTGGTTCATTGACAATACTTTGTGGCCTTTAGAATTAGTAGACAAGGTCAAATTTCTGGTATTGTGACAACAGTAAGGTACATGTTGGTCCTATGGATAGTGTTAATTTCTAACTACTAGTGGGGTGGAATTATTACAACTACAATGGTGACAGAACTAGGACATACTAATAGGGAAGTGATGGTAGACAACATTTTAAAGTCACTGCAAACTGTGTATCCAAGCCACAGTTTCTGACTGGTGTTGGGAAGTGATAGCAACACTCGCTGAATTTCTGATCCAATGATAATATCCCAAACTGGTAGCCTCTGGCATTCTGACAGGGTAGGCCATGCATGTCTAACCTGGCAACCCTGCTCACCTCCTCTATGGTGTCAAGTTCCTCCACCTCCCTCTTTACAGGGGTGATGGGGACTGTGCAGTAGAAGGACTCCTCTCTACACAGAGTGAGAAGGAAGTGGAAACAAAGGAAAAGAAAAGAGAATAACAGCAGATGGTCAAGAACAAAATGCAAGAAAAAGAAAATGAATAAAGCCAGAGCCTGGAGAAGCCAGAGAAATTAGAAACTAGGGAGAAAGGAATAAATATGAGTGATTAAAGACCAGGAAGTCAGGAGACAATATCAAAGCAAAGTTGTTACAGCAGGTAAAAAAAATGGACAATGGTTCATCTAATACACAAACTGTAAGAGAAATAATCCCTGTTGACAGAATGATATCCCATCAGTTAATTGGTGAGTGGTTGACGCACCCAATACCAGAGGTGGGGGACTCGAGTCACATGACTTGAGACTTACTTGATTAACACTAATGAAAGACTCGACTTGACCTTGACTTGGCATTCACAACTTTAGACTTTACTTAGACTTGACACAGATGACTCGAAAGTCTTGGCTTTTCTTTCTTTCGCGGATATTGAGATGTTAGTTTTGTTTTTGATATTTTGCCCTCTGCCACTGTATGACGTGGTACGTGCAAGCCTGGCAGGTGGTGAGCGTGCCAGAGTGGCACTCGACTTGACTTGCTTGAGTAATAGCAATGATTTGACTTGCTTGAGTAATAGCAATGACTTGACTTGCTTGAGTAATATCAATGACTTGACTTGCTTGATCTTCATCACAGCAACTTGGGACTTGCTTGAGACTTAAAGGTTAAGACTTGAGACTTGCTTATGACTTGCACGTATGTGACTTACTCCCACCTCTGCCAAATAATAATCTGGGTACATCAGTCAATTCTGTTCTCCAAAGACATTACTGAATAACTCAAACAAAAAGGGATCTCCTGAACAGTAAGGGTCTTACAAAATGAGCAATTTTTTTAAAGAACCCAATACCTGAAAAGCAACGGAACACAAATAGAGAATAAAGGAAGCATAGCAGCAGGACAAGAGGAAACTGCAAAGAAAAGAGTTGAAGTGGTGAGGAGTCCGTCTGCAGCAACTAGTTATTTCCTCCCACTAATGTATGCTATAAGAAATGTTATTTCTGCTACTATTAAAGCCTGGCATGGTCACAGTCGCATGGTGTTCAACCCAGAAAACTTTGTCTGCCTCAATCATACTTGTGAATTTGTGGTAAATCTGTTGTTAAACCTTACTTTGTAGATTTCATATATAATAATGATAAAAAAAAAAAACACGTATCACAATAAAAATCCAATCATCCATTTCGCAATTATTTTTTTTCTATAGTTTCGATTGTCTGTGATTTGAGTATTAAAGAAAAAGGTAATCATGCAACTTCTTAAAATCATAGGACAGTTGTGTGTTACATACTGGTTCATCTGTGGACATATTAGAGTCCATGGGTACATAATTCTCCTCACACTCCTCGGAGTCAGTGCTGGAAGCCGTACTATGCACTGACGGGGGTCTCGTTGGCATTGGAAACCTAGAGAAACTGAGCAGCATTCACAATGTTTACACACTGACTTCCAGGCAAATGCAGTCTCTGGTGAGCATAAAATATAATACAGAGATAACAGACAGGGCTATAAACCACTGCAGCCAGATGAGTCCCTGTAGCACTAAGCACAGAAATAGACCTCAACCCAGATAAGCCAACAAATGGCATTCAATGCAATGTAGCTCAGAGGCCCATCCCAGACTGGTTTGCATGAGCAGTGCAACTTGAGTGACTACAGTAATGAATGACGTGTTAGTGCCTAATTCTTTAGTTAACTGTACACTATATGAACTACAAAAGGGAATGTTCACACCAAATGACCCTTTTCCTAAAAATAGAAAAAATTAACAGAAATACATCCAAACATCATCTGCTTTAGTCACCTAGAGATGAAGTACAGCCGTTTCTTGTTATTGTCTCATGTGTCATGCAATAAAATCACATTTTTATCAACTTTGAAAAGCAATTCCCAATTAAATGTGAGACACAGCCTCTTCCGAGACAGCCTCCATTACTTTACTTAAAACTACAAAATAACCAAATGGCCGATAGGAAAGTGGAGTAGTGTGAACATGCCCTTAGTTGTTAACAAAATGTAGACTTGGGAAAGACTTCATAATTTCAGATACTTACTCCCGAGCGAATGACCGTGTGACCGGTGAGCGGACAGGCGTACAGGGCTCCTCCCATTCAGGCAGTGGTTTTATCTCCAGTGGAGCAGGTCTTCCTGAAGCAAGGTACACATACCAGTCAGTCTCTGCTTAAGACACATACTTAAGCTAGATAAATAGATAAATACGATGAATAGTTTGGGTAATGTTAATCGAGATAATCAGCCTTTGTGGTTTGTGGTTTTAATCTTGGGGGTTGTTTTTAAAAATGTATTTTTAATACATTAAAAAAAAATTCTAATGCAAATCAAGACCAGAAATAATGTTTGTTTCATTAACTTGTACAGTTATAATGCAAAATTTCATTGTCATGTTTTTTATTTTGAACCAAAAAAACAAAACTGCAATACCAATCCCAGTAGACTTTCAGCTACTCACTTGCATTTCTCCCTCCATTTCACCCTCTAACTTCTATCACCCACAGTATGTCTGCATCACAAGCTGATCTCGTCTACTGCAAACTGTGGCGGGAACTTTGTTGCAGGTAAACAACAACCCTTACATGTGTGTATTCAGTCTGAAATCATTGAAATCTTGTTTGAACCAATCTGCTTCCTTTAAGAACATAAAAAAAACAATAAAAAGAAAACAATGGGCCTAAAGTACATCGCAAAACTGTGTACAGCTCACATGTTATCAAATCCCCTTTCACAGAACAGCTCACCATTGATGCTTATTATCCATGGCATCTGTCACTAAAGCATAGAAACTACAAAAATAGAAATGTAAAAAGGAAGCCACTGTTCACAACCAAGCGAGTGATTATGGACATTTATGTGTGTCTCTCTTTCATTAGATGATATCATTGTTCAATTTCCTCCTGAAGAGGTGTCTGCTACTTTCCAGGACCGTGTGAGGGTTTTTGTGACAATGTCTATAGTGGCTGTTACATCTGACCGTGTGTTTTCGAAGCAAAGTGCTGATTGTGAAACTGCAAACAAAAACATTAAAATAAATGTTTGGGAAGAGAAATGTTAGTAAGTTACTTGGTTGACTGCACATCAGAATGAGGGGTTATGTAGGTAAAATGGTAGTCGTGATGTATTTTTAAAAGGTATTCAGTTGTGAATGTTCATGAGGTCTGAGTGAAATATACCATGCATGCAGTGCACACTCATCCACCTCCTGCTGGGATTTAAAAAAATTAGACTGGATTAATGCATCAGCTCTGACACCCATGTTATATTCTTAAACCTATTTGGGCAGCTGAGGAGTTATTAAGGTAAACTTTAATTGATTCTGGTTTTCACACAGTTAATCTCTTACAAAACCAGCAGAAACAACAGAAATCCCACAGTACACTATTGATAGCATGCAAAGAATCAAGTTAAAGTTTGGACAGGTCACAGAATGGAAAGTTTTCAGATGGCAGTTCAGTGTGGAGTACCTACCCTTACGTCGTCCCCTCGGGAATTCACCTACGGTTTGAGAGTCGGTTCGCTCTAAACCGACACCTTTTGCTCTTATTATTTTAGGACTCTGACCTGATTGGTGAAAGAAGACTTTGCTTATTATAAAATTTTTGGTGATCACAACATGAAGCCCTATGGTAACAACTGGCCTGCCATGCAAAGCAAAAGACAACACTTTGCTGAACAATAAAACTACACCGTCAAGTACACCCAATCACCTTTTTTGTGCAGCACAGTTTTCAAGAGAATGATTGTCATGACAACAGCAGACCCATACTGCCCAACATGCACCTCACTCCATGCACCACGGCTTCCCACACAAAGACTGACATCACAGCTGTGCATGCACGATGAGCTGTGTATAAGCACTGAGAGTACACTGAGAAATCATGTTGAGAAGAGCACATACAAATCTGCAGAGGGACTTACTGAGGAGGCACATACGCCAGCTCCGTTTACATTAACACACTGATCACAACATTTTCCCACAGAGCTGACGAGAGCAAACACCAAAATGTGCCACAATCTCAAAGTATGATCAATTCAGGGGAAACACATATCAAGGTGTTAATAAAGTTAGGACTGTCTGCTGGCCTTGACCACAGATGTCAAAGCCTTCACAAGATACGGCGAAGAACACCAAAGCAGAGAGGAACAGCACACATGAAGACGGCTGGTAGTGAGTTGAATTAGTCCTCAGCGCAGATGAATATTGCATGGCTCATGGCAAATAAAGAAATAAAGAGAAAATCAAACGGAGCATGTGATATTCTACTCATTCATAGAACGCATTTATTCACACTTTCGCGTTTAAGCGTTTTTATAAATCATATCACTGTTTATCAATAGTGATGTTACTAACTATTGTGTACTTTTCATACTTGTACAATACAAAGAAAACTGAAAGTAGTTTTGTCCATACTTGGAATTCTCTCTTGCAAGCAGATCCAAGTAGCTCAAAGATCCAAGCTGACAAGTCTTAATGATTATTTTCTGTCATTACTTTTAATTAGTGTTCTTAGTCATTGTTTGTACAAACACTGATTGTGGTGGCTGCTTGTCTATGTCTGCTTTTTGTTCATTTTTAAGCCTGCATCATGTATTTAAATCCTAAAAAGTCAAACCAGAGATGACGACTGCAAATTAGCCATAGGTCAAAGTACTATATTTGTTACATCTGTTGCATTTTATTTAGGTGTAACAATGCATACATGTAATTGCCTCTATCAAATAAAACCAAGAAATAAATAAACCAATGAATTAATAAAAAAGAAACAAATTTAATTTGTAACGGGAGGAGTGGGAAGAAAACAAATGACCTTATAATAACCGACAGTTTATTTGTATAGCAACTTTCAAATCATCATCGTATATAAAAAATTAAAATGCATCGACATGATGCCATCAGAAAATGGAAGACAAATTCGGAGGGTTTCGAGATGACAAGTTGCAGAACTTTACTGAAAGTGGGTTCTAGAAGGCAAACTTTATTCTACGTCCAATGGATGAAGAGCTATGGGTTGAAAGATT
The DNA here is from genome assembly GCA_900302685.1 of Spondyliosoma cantharus. Lineage (NCBI taxonomy): Eukaryota > Metazoa > Chordata > Actinopteri > Spariformes > Sparidae > Spondyliosoma > Spondyliosoma cantharus. Next base: position 9,974 of record OMLP01040292.1, on the reverse strand, counting down.
CTATAACAATAATTACACTTTTTTTTTTTTCTCTAACCTGAGTTTTTATTTTCGAAATACATGTATAAGCCTGGAGTAGACTGAGATTTTAAGAGCTATTAGTATCAGTTTTTATATCATAATCATAAGTTTACATACAAGACAATGTAAAATCACTGTTTGTCAGTCCAGATCCAAGTTTCAAGAACATTTGAGATTTTGAGTTATGGTTGACCTGTAGTATAGCATATAGCAGCCAGACGAGTTGGACTAATATGAATCTTTTTAGAACTTTAGTCATGGTAGTCTATAGATGGCTGATTCCAAATTTGACAGGCTCAAAGGTCACAGAAAAAAGACCACAAGTCAAGCATGGGAGGATTCCCCTCTGGGAAATGTAATACTCCATCACATGTTCTATTTTCTTCAGTGTCAACAGCAGCCCTGGCTTTGGTTGGCCTTCGTGATGACTCCCTGTCTGCCTGACATCCTTCAATTTTCTTCTTCTCCCTGCCCATTGCTCAGCCTTTCAATCTGCCCAGATTGTAATTCCCCTTGCTATTAGGTCTTTCATCAAAGAGATCCATTCAGATGGCGGGAACAAAGGGGATGGAGGTGACCACTCCAGGCTTCAGTCACTCCATGGCACAGGGACCAGCCCCCTCCAAAAACGGTCTACAGGGCCTCTTGAGCTCGGGGACAAAAGTGCTTTTGACAAGGAGCTTACTGTGTTGGGTGTAAGAGGATGTAGCAGGCACTAAACTTATTTATCAAGAGGTGAAATAAGCTGGTCGAGGGCAGACACAGAGGAAGATGACAGTGTCTGATACACCAGACAAACCAAGACACAAAACGAGAGCAAACATTTTTCCACATTAATAATGGCAACTAAAGAGTGTAATTTTGTACAGATGGCTTTATGACCATGAGCCAGCACTGTGAGAATAGCAGCTGAGTGTGAGACAAAGCACGATCAGTGGTTGCATTAGTGAATACTGGGCTGAACTTGAAGGACGTTTAGTGCAACAATAAACTGCAGCACACATCAACTCTGCAGCACAGACTTGACAAACCTACAGATTATCTATGAACGGCGTCACAGCTAGACATGCATGCACACCCACTACCCCTCTCACCTTTGCGGTCAGGTTTGAGATTTCGGTCCACAGGTGGGGGCTGACAGTCGCTGATCATTGGCCTGCGAGGAGGGGTCTTGGGACTGGAGCGAAAGCCCATGTGGGCAGGTGGGGGGACCTGTTTTCCCAGGGAGGAGAACTCCATGGTGCTAGGGGTCATGGGCACATAGTTCGCTTCATGTATCGGTTCCGACAAACTGCCCGAGTGATGGTGTGACGGGGAGTTGGCACTCATGGGTACATAGTTCTGGTCTACCTCTTCTGTGGACTGGCTGCCCACTGGCATCATTCCTTTGTTTTTCTGTGGGTGGCAAATCATACATACATGTTCACAAACAATAGAACAGATATAGCTGTATTGAGGCTGCGTCTGAACTCAGGTCACAAGGGAACAAGCAAACATCTTTACAAAATATGTGGTGGCCAAAACTTCATTAGCAGAACAAACATTGGCTGTGGCCACAGCAAATCAATTTAGGCTTAGCTAAAATAATCTACCAATGCTAAAACATATGGATAGTGTCTTTGATACTAGCCAGCATACATTATGCAAAGGCTAGCAGTAAACCAGCAGCACTTAGTGTTACAAACTGATCTTGCTAGAAGCAAGGTGGGAATGATGAAGACGTATCTTGATAAAGCTGACAAAATTACTAATTAACAAATATCAATATAGACATATCAGTAGTCAGCTGCTATATACTGCTTTGTAAATCTCACAGTTTAAAACACATTTACAGTAAGTATTTTAGAATTCTTTCTCTATCAACAATAGTGAATCGATATCTTCTTTGCTAACATTGCTGTGGTAGCCTGAATACAAACTGTAGCCAATGTATTAATTATAAATTTGTTTCGTCAGACTCATCCCTATAACACAGTACATGCAAAAAATATTTTCTGTAAGAATGTCAGGCAAATTTCATGTATTTGAAAATCTCTTTAACACTGCAAACAACTGAAACTGTCAAAACATCCACAGTGATAACATGAAAACATCCCTTACAGCACAATAGTGTTCTACAGAATTGTGGCTATATTAACCAGCAAAACCTTGGAACAACACTTACGAAGTAGCTGTGGAAGTTTTCGTTGAACTCAAATGAGCAGCTTTTGTCTGAGGGGAATGATCTAGGAATGTCGTAACAGTCCTGGGATCCAAAATCTGCAAAAAACAAACAACATTTTCAAATATACACACAGACTGCAACTTTAGGAGGTTGGATATCTAACAATGATCTCATATTTGTCAATTACGAACAAGAGTATACAATATTAGCCTACAACTCTCATATCAGAGCTATATGCGATATTTCAAGACCATTCGTGTGACAGAATAATCCTAATGATGCATACAAAAGAGGGCTAATTAAAATGCTGTATGTGTTTTTATGAATCTGTAAAGATTCAATGGCGCTCAGGAGCAAGAGCTCTACTGTGCAGCACATTGTTATTGTTTTTTTGTTTGTTCTTTTGTATCCTCATTAGGACCTGATGCAGTCACTAATGCATTCCACTTATGGCCACAGGAACCACAGCAGTGCTAGGAAAAGCTTGTAAGGCAAATGAGAGTGTCAGCTAAGGAAGTGGTGGGGAGGACCGTGATGGGTAATAGTTGCAATGAGAAATATAATTCCTATTAAATACTGTGACTTCCTCCCAAATAAATCAAAATACGGTCTCATATGGGTCCAATGAAATCTTGTGATTTTTAACACATAATTATTACAAGTAATTATTATTAATAAATATGTAGAGCAGAAATACATCATACAGCCCAGTCACACTTTAGGAAGAATATTCAGAACAACTTCAGCGCCATTCAAGGTGCTTTCACAGAACAGATCATTTGATAAACCACTATCTATATTCACAACTACGAGTTTGACAGCTTTCACAAGTCTTTAGCAGAGGACTACCGAGTTTCACCAAACACTTCCTTGTGTGCATGTCAACAATCTCACCACTATTACTTCTGTAAAGACATTTGTCACCACAAGAGGGAGAAGTAATTGGAAGAATATACTGTGTTGTCATCACTCTTACTCTATAAGTTTGTCTTTTCTTGACAGAAAGGTGTGTTCCATCTATTTCAAGCCTTTCTACAAAGGCTGTTGTGCACCGATTTAGGATGGCTACTATGAAAGTGATATTTCATTAGACGTACTTTATTTTTGCTAAACTGTTCGATGTAAAAGGCATCTGGTTTACTCAGAGCATCTTCTTAGGCTCTTATTTTTGTCAGATTTAAGTGGAATCATCTCTTCATCGGACACACAGTTGAAGTGATGATGGCGCAAAGATCTGCTATGAAGTTATGTAAACTTATAAACACGTATTTTAATAGATAATATAATAATTTGAACATCACAAATATGTCTGGTATTTTAACATTTAGAGGACCAATGCCCCCAAGGTTAGTGGCGGTATAGTGAAAAAAACAAATCTGTAGTTTCAGTGATGGCGCAGGAGGCATGTATTTGTCCACTACGACATATGAAAATGATTCTTCATGTAGCTTGTTTGCTGTTAAATGTTAGAACTGATTATTATGACTGACTAGAACCGCTGCACAAACCACCATGAAGTTCTTCTAACAGTCAAGGCCCTGAAGACATCTGCAGAGAACTATCTGCTCTCTGTTCAGGTCTGATAAGCTCTTGACAATTTGAATGGATTGTGAACAGAACAGACGAGTAAAAGGTGAGAATAAGGATTGGAGCAGGAAGAAAACATGCCAAGGGCGCCAGTGATGCCTCTTATCATCCATCAAAAGAAAGTGAAAAGGGTACAGAATGTCCACATAAAAGCTGTGCAAAAGAGCTTAGAGGGACTTAATAAGGTGTCTAGTTGATGAAAAATGTCACTGCACACAAAGGTCAGTTTTACAGCGGGTTTGTCAATGTGTGTATTATTTAAAAACTATTATAGATATAAATATTTTGAGATCAGAAAGCATACTTTCTAATATCATAAAGGGATTTCTAGTCAGATGACAACAAAAGAAAAAACAGTAGTCTCCACGACACAAACCTTTGCGGAGGCGTGAACAGTCGACAGTGCCAATAGTGTTGCTGCGTAAAGCCTTATTCCCCGCACTAGTAGGCACACAGTAGTTTCCATCCGTTTCTGAAGCTGAACGGGGCACAAAATAGTTGTCCGTAGGTGAGCGCTCAGCAGGGGGCGGTGGGGGTCCTGAGGTGGAACCAAGCGAAGGCTTGGGCGGTCGGGGAGGGGGGACTACATCTCCCCCACCCTCTGATCCTCCTACCCCTGACGTCGACACAGTGCGAGGCACCTGGTAGGTACAGTTTGCTCCAGGTGTAGGTGGGATATCATAACTGATGGAAAGGTTGCGTATCTGTGTCTCCATTGAGGGCTTCCTCGACGGCGTGTTGAAGACATAGAGCTCAGAACCATCCCCGCTGTCCAGATGGGCCGATGGGGAGGAGGCTGACTTTGGGAGCAGCACAGTGTCCTGGGAGTAGCTGCGAGGGAGGTGGTAAAGGCCGCTGTCAGTTGAGAGCGAGGCACCGCGTGATGGAGGCGAGTCGTAAATGGATGAGGCGGAGGCAGGGGCCGGGTGCTGAGGGAAGAAGCCGTTGTGCGAGGTGTGTTTAGCTGAGGAGGTGGAGGATGTGGGCGTGCGGTGTGAAGGGAGGTTGTCATTCAGGTCCGTCTCTGAAGAGGTAGACTTGGAACACTCAGCATGGGCTCTAGAAAGACAATACACATATGCACAAGAGAATTAAATATCCAAATTGGAATTTAAGAAGCAAAGAAATCCACTTAAATCATTATCAGAAACCCAAAGTTTAACTTATCACTAATCTTTGGCAACTCTTGCCATGTTAGAATCTCTTTTTGGATCAAGTGAAGAACTGAGGTACTTGGTGGATGTTTGATGATTTCTGAACATGCAGTCAATGACAAAATTAATACAGTGTTAGAGAAAGAACAACTCGGTCTGTTCTTATTTAAAACACCCCAAATCCAGTAGTAACAAGCCAAGTAAACCCACAGCAGAGTGTATGAAGTGTTTGTGTGTCTCATGTGTAGCACTACACACAAGCAAGCAGTTCCAGCTGGATGACTGGCCACTCACAGACTAGCCTGGGGAGGAAGAGTCTTGCTCTCACACTCCTCCAGGAGCAAATACTCCTGGTCTCCCTCCGTTGGAGAGTGAAGTTGCACTGAGCTACACACCACACAGCAGAGAGAGGAACGAGAGTGGGAGCAAAGATGAAATGTACAAAAAGAGGAAAAGGAAATGGGCTGGAAAAATGTACAGAGAGAAGTTTAGAGCTCCAGCACAGTGAAAAAGAAGCCTTATTTACACACAAAACAAAAACTCACCTGTTGGGTTCAGGCTTTTTGCTCTCACAGTTGACCAGCCACAGGTAATCCTGGGGCTCCTCTGAACTGGACTGAGAGTCCAGGTGCCGCACACTGACCGGCTGGTACGGAGGAGGCACATTGGACAGTCCCGCTGCTGGACCAACTATATTACCCAGTGCTGGATGTGGGGGGGTATCCACCACAAGGCCTCCAATGACTGACTGGTGAGCTGCTTTTGCTGCCTCTGCAGGAGAGAGATAGGAAAACTTGGGGTTAACTCCTCTCAAGACCTTTTAGTATAGTATACTAATAGTACTTTAAACCATGCTGCCATTCAGCACAACAAAAGGCCACAAAATTAATGAGTTAGGTTCTTGTTTCAGACCATAGTCTAGTGACTAAGCTGGTCACAAAAGATGAGATGCCATGAGATCTGTCAGACTCGGCTCAGCAGATGTCTGTGACTGATCAGGCTTACACATTGTTTGGTAGTTATTAATCAGAGTGCCACAATGCCCACATTAGATTATCAACAGCCATTAACTATTAATGATTATTTCATCATTAAATATTTTGCAGATTATTATCATGACTAATCAAATAATTGTTCACTCTGCAAAATGTCAGAAACTTGTGGACAAAAACTTATTATCACTACTTCTCAAAACCCCATAGTCACTAACTATGACTACAATATGGACCTGTATTGCCCACTGACACACTGCAGGTCATGTTAGTGACTGATGATGTTAGTTAGAAAGTAAACAGTACGCCGTGTTTGCCAATGTCAACTCTTGCAGGGTAAACTTGGACCCAAGCTGTTTCCTAGCAACACATTTCCAATGTAACAGTATATAGTCTCCAGCACCATTTTGATTGACACTGCACTATGTAAACTTTACAACTTTGTGATGTCTTTGGAGTCTCACTTCCCACTTGGGTTGATTTCCTGAGGGAAATTAAACCATTTCGAATACAGTACACTGTCCAGCCTGAGTAGAAGATATATGTGTGACAGGATCCCCCTAAATAACACAAGCAACACTGGCTTATGACAAGTTGAAACACACCGCAGTCACTGCTGGTAATTCACACCAAAAAGCCACCATCAGAAATTAGTATTTTCATCTTTCTGTTCATATTCAACACATACACACATGAAACCCCTATAAAAGCTTGATTTTAATCAGAACCCCACATACTCATCTTCAGACAGCATTTCCTGAAGGGCTCTGGTTTGTCACACTGAGATTTCAATTTTCAGAGTTATTTTCAAACCCTTCTGCTCGAGTTGACTGTTGTACTCCACTGAGAGGCAACATGGCTGATGCGTATGCTCTGTGTAATATATATCTATGTTTTCATTCCACATCTTTTTTCTCCTTTTCACAGTTCTCCTCCCACTCTATTCTATAACTGACATGATTTTATCTCACACAAGGTCCCCCATCTTTCTCTTCTTGTAAAGGTGCATTTCTATCTTTACAGAGCATCATTTGCTCCACTCTCCTCCTCTGCTATCTTCTTCCCTTTTTCCCATTTGTTTGTTGAAGCTTTAAGTGCTGATTCATACAGCAAAAAGGAAAATCCCCTCTGCTCATACTCATCTATACCTCCTACACTGTCTCTCAGAGCCTTCATTCCCCGGCCATCCTAATGTTCCCTCCTCTAATATCTGCCCAGCCATGAAGCACTCTAGCGTGGCCACACACGACAGAAGAGTGGGAGTTGGGTCTCACACGCAGAGAAGTGCAAGCGAGCGCAAAAGGGAGAGCCAGGGACATTCTTTTGTAATAAGAACTGTGAGGAAGGCTCTCTGTAAGGATATTTGTCTTCAGACCCAGTTTCTCCTTGAATGGGCTTACTGTGTGTTTGTACATCACAGTTTTAACAGCCAGTTCCAATAATTCTGTTGAAAAGGTGCCATGAATGTTGTTATCAGCATTGCCCTGCAACACTAGCTTTGTAACAGAGGTGGAGGCAAAGTCATAATACTGTGGAGAGGATGACCTTGGAATGCAGCATAATCAGTGACTCGGTCGCCAGGTCTGAAAGGTGCATTCCTCCGAAAGAATCTTAGCGTGATCTGTCAGATAGTAAGTTTCATGCCAATTCTCATCATACTAAAAGGCTTAGACATTTATCAAGGAGAGATAGAAAGCCAAGACTGGGGTGCAAATGCCAAAGCTTGAAATTAGGCTCAAAGACAGAGAGGGAAACAAAAATATGCAAACGAGAGAGAATGAGAACCAGATAAGAGGGAAAGAAAGAAAGAGGGGCAGTGAGACCGACAGGCACACAATGCTTTGATTATCCAGTGCTGAGAAGAAGGGTAACGTGAGCCTCAACACAACACATGGATCAACACATGGATCATTAGACCATGGCTGAGAACTATGCTGAATAGAGACCTTCTGGCACATTCAGCTGGTTCACCTAACTCCTTCAGAATCAGATATCTGAGAGGCAGTGGCACGGTGGCATCAAAAGAGAGACAAATCAAATGTAGGGTAAAAAAGCTTGTGAGCATGAAGTACAATGAATATTTCACTTACAATGTGGTGTATATATAGTGAGCTTATTTAAACCCTTTTTAAGACTGAAATCTTCTCTGTAGCTGCAAAGCTAAGAGCAAAAGAGCACACCCCAGCTGTAGTGGGCACACAAGCTCTTTTCAAATCAATTTGGGATCATGGGGCTCTCAGAGACTCGGATTAGGTTGAACTGATTTTATATTGGGGGTTTTTCGGTTGTATTATTTTTAAGGTTATATATTTATTTATTTTTCCGTGGGCTGCAAAACTTCACCCGCCTTTTCATCAGCATCAGGGTTAGTAGATTATTATATTTCCTTTAACTGTACTGATACCACTGTATTGTTGACTCTTTTCACTACTTGGCTTGTTTGGAAATGAGTGTTATGCTACAGGGCTAGCTTAGCCAGCTTGCCCTCACTGGCCTGTGTCACTGTGAACACGTAGTCAATGTGATTCCAGTATGATATTTCAGCAACAGTGGTTACTGAAACAGGTACAGTTCAGGATTCATAATGTATAGTCACACAGACAGTATAAGTCCTAAATGTTTTTAGTTACTCCTGGCTATCAGCATAAATTCTGACATGTTATCATTGTAACATCAGTCATCACCAAATTAGAATTCTGGTCATAACCAGCCTGAGAAAAAGGTAAACAGTTTTAAAGGCAATTGATTGCTGCTGTTTGGCTGTTCAGATGTATTCATCCACTTCTTGTGAACTTAATTCAGTATTGTTCTGTAAAGAAATATCTTTTAAAAATGCAATTCAAAGTAGATTTCCTGAAGTATCTGAGTGGCCCAAAATGGTTAACAAATTTATGTGAAAAAGTTTGCCATAGCAGATTGAAGCCATACTAATGACATATAACCAACTATGAAATGGTCATTCTTACCATCATCAGTGGGGTTAAAACCACAGATGTCGCAGATGCAGCGAACCCACTTATTCATTTCCTCTTCGGTGTCAGCCACCAGGTAGAAGACGCGGTCAATGGTCTTGATGTCGAATATGAAGCTGTGCTCCAAGTCCTTCTTGTTGAACGTCAGCCCAGCATCCACCTGAAGCAGCAACAAACATGTCTTAAAATGGCTTCAGTCATAGAAAAATAAATGAATATTTAAAGACAGTCAAAGAGAAAGTTACACGAAAGGATCAGAAGCAGCATTGAAATAACTAGTTGTCTGATGAATTACTTAATTGTCAGCAACTTTGATCAAGTGAATTATTCAAAGAAATCTGCAAAACATTCTCGAGTTCCAGTCTCTCAATTGTGCAAATGTACACAATTTCTTTACATTCTATGATAGTAAAGTGATAAAGTGAGCAATTTTCCCTACTTAATGCAACTCTATAGACCGAATAGTTAGTTGAAGCTCAGGGTTCCTACACATTCTCTATTAAAATGCTTCATACTTTTCCAGACTGAGATTCTACTTGACAGTAGATCTTTCAGATCGTATTTGACGTCTAAGGTACAGTAAATGGTATTAAAATCCAATTGTTGACATGCATGTTTAATACTGACTATGTATGCTATTATACTGCCAAACAATTGCCAGAAGACTGTAGACTGAGCGCCACAGGAAGTCATTCTTACCTGTGGCCATTAAACTTTACAACTCCTCCCTCTGATGATCAGACTCATCTGGCCATTTATAAAACAAAACAAACAAATATAACTACTCATTCTCATTTAATTTATAACGCTATAACCATTCCATTGTATATTGTATATATTTCCAGATTGTCTAATTTACTATTTTATTATTTATTTTATTTCATTGTCTACTTTAATAATTTATTTTATTTTATTTCATTTTAATGTCTACTTTAATATTTTATTTTATTTTATTTCATTGTCTATTTTAGTATTTTATTTATATCTTTATCTTTTGTTTCCATTCATGCTCTATTTCTATTTCTAATTTGCACGGAGCATTGGAACAAAAGCAATTTCCCCCCGGGGATTAATAAAGTATTCT
>OMLP01040291.1:0-11534 GCA_900302685.1 Spondyliosoma cantharus | reverse complement strand
GCGGGGGACTTTTAATCTGAAAGTAGTGACCGTTCGTAGTTTTCTGGCCGCTTCACAGCTAGCGGACACAACCATAGAGCTCCGCTAGCTGTCAGCTACAGAGACCCAGGAGACTCTAGCATCTCCTGGATCTCAGCGGCTTTCCAGTTGCTCATGTTGACGTCCGCGGATGAAGTGATGGACTGACAGCTGTGATCAGCTGTTTCCTGGTTTTAAAACTCCCCGGCGGTGGCCCGCACAACGGTGCACGTCATCAACACCTCCGCCCATCTCACGCAGAAGCCGGCACATTTACGTCTCGTTTTTAGATAGCAATGGAGGCAGAAATAAGTGGACCCTCCGCCAATATGCCGCCTTCTGTCTAAACGGCGGACCGGGCCCGCAAAAGGGTGGCCAATTGGCAGCTTATTGCACAGTGTAAAAAACGACTACTGTTGCAAGGCATTGTGTATATTGTTATCTCTTTATCTGTACTTTTCTGTACTACTGTTGCTTTTGCCTCCTCTGTTTTTTCTTTCTTGCTAGTGAAGACCAGGAGGTGCAATAAAAGAATGTGAATGTGTATCCGCAGGAGGCAGCAGAGAAGAATCTTAAGACAAAGCCTTCCACAAAATGGATTTTACCCATTGGAGAAGCTGAGATCTAAAAACCCCTTCCTTTGTTTGTTTTTTGGGCCTTTATATGCCTTTTATTGATAGAACAGCTGAAGATACGACAGGAAACAGGATGAGAGAGAAAGGGGCCCCAGGCCGGGATTTGGACACAGAGCCGCTGCAGTGAGGACAAAGCCTCTGTACATGGGACGCCTGCTCTACCAACTGAGCTAAACGGCGCCCCCCTTCCTTTGTTTTTTGATTTTTCAGCCTTTCTTTGTGATCGGAGCGCTTTGCCACTTTTCTTGTTTTAGGGCGACTAACAAGCCGTCTACTCGGAGGGCTCCCAGGGAGTTTGCTGCTGATTGGTCAACAGGCTGCCTCCTTGTGGCTGGCTCAACTGAAAGCCCAGCTAGGACTGACACAGCTCTCGCTGTTGGCAGCAACCTTTAAAGCCAACTACAACACACCTGCTCCCTAAAAAACCTACAACACCTCCGACCCCCAGCTCCTCAGCCATCAATCTCCTTAACTTACTGCAGACAGCAAACACAATGTCTGATTAACTGTATGACACCTTTGAAGCTGAGAACCAAAGTTATACTGAGGGGCAGTATGAACTCCAAGGTTGGCAGGTAGAATCGAACCCTTGCAGGGCATCCGCTAAGGAGGAACCGTGAGAGCCAATCATCCACAGAAGGGTCATCCCCTCAACAAAAAAGGTCAAGTAGTGCAGGAAGACTGGCCCAGAAACTACTGGAAACATCAGGTTTGAGAAATTCTAGACCTCACTGATGTAAAGAACACATTTAAAGATGCATCTTGTTACTGATAAAACCTGCTCCTATTATACACTGATCAGCCACAACATTGCAACTGACAGGTGATGGAAATATCATTGATCATCTTCTGACAATGCAGTGTCCTGCTAGGAAACCTTAGCTCCTGGTATTCATGGAGATGCCACTTGACACGCACCACTCAAAGACCACTGCAGTCCCTCATGGCAACAATGCTTGCCAATGGCGGTGCCCCCTACCCACACACACAAACACACACACACACTGCAAAAACTGCTCAGGAATGGCCTGAGGAACATGATAGAGTTCAAGGCATCAACTTGGTCTCCAAATTTCCCAGATCCCGGACAGGTAAAGCACATGTTTGACTTGCTGGAACAAGTCAGGGGAGGACCCAGTGTGGATCTGACTTGGCATGTGTACGTCGAGACATGGACACAGGACCTCAGGGGTGTCCTGAGGTATCTGACATCAGGGTTTTGGTGGCAGATCCTTTGAATCGTGTTGATTGCAAGGTTTGGCCTCCATAGATTGGACTTTGGGTTGAGATTTGGGTTATTTGGAGGCCAGGTCAATATCTCAAGCTATATGTCACAATCTTTTGGCCATTCTTGGGCAGTTTTTGTCAGGTGGTATATCACAAACACTTTATGGCAACATATGTAACTATTCTTTTCTTCATCTTATACTGCACACAACTTTTGCAAGTGCTGCAGTTTTTTGTCTGATACTCTTGTTGTCTTGGTCCCGCTAGCTGTCCAGTCCCTGTCAACACAGTCTGACCTGGAGGCTGTGGTTAAAACTCTGGCTCCTTCCCTACTGGCTGAGCTAGCCAAGATGAAGTCCTCCTCTTCCTCACCTTCCTCTTCAGCAAAGACGATGTTGACTACAAAGCCCTCTAAAGGAAAGCCCAGTCTGCAGAGCAGTGAGGCAAGTTCTGCCACAACTACTAAGGTTGGTTTGTGTGTGTGTACATGTGTACGAGGGAAATTTGGCAACACTCTTTACATCTGGTAAACATTTTCTTTCTTCTTCCCTTTTTGTGTATTTATCTCATTCTTCCCTTCTAAACCTCATCCACCTAAAGCTTTGATTAACGCCTACACTTGAAATTAAGCCTCATTGCTACATACATCTTAGAGGACAGAGAATTTAAAGGACAACCACTTTCAGAGTTATTTGATAAGTTTGTGTTTTTCCCTCCTGTTTATGTTCAGACTGGTAAACCTTCACCTCCAACCATGGTGAGGCTAGAGGGGATTAATAGCTCTCTCTCTCACAACGATGTGGTCACTGCTGTGGAGCACTTTGGAAAAACGAAATCAATTGTACTGTTTCGGACCAAACTGCAGGTATGTGTTCAGAGTGAAGACACAATATGTTTTTGCTACCCCAGTCTACATTTGGTAATGCCATTGCCTTTCCATAATACACAGACGTCTTAATGTCTTTATTTAGCTGTTGGAGCACCCACATTTTAGAATTTGATGCTTTTTTGCATCAGCATTCATTTTTGAACCATTGTATTCCAACATACGCTCATGTTTTGTTTTGTTTTCTGAATGGACTTTATTCTTGATGGCTGTAGTAATGCAAATATATGTGCGTTTGTATGTTCTATGTGCATATGTAGGCAATCGTGTGTTTCGAGAAAGAGGAAGATGCTAAGAAACTGAAGAGCGTAAAGGGCTTTGATGTGAAAGGATTGACAATCAATGTTGTCAGAGAAGAGGTATTTCTCTTTCTGTCTTTTCCTGGTAAACATAAACACAACCATTTGTCTGCTGTAGTGTGGTCAGGTTGTCAAATATCACATTAATCTAACACAACAACTTTCAATGTCTTTGTTTGTAGGAGACTGTTTCTAATGTGCAAATGAAGCCTCCTCAGAAGTAAGATATGTTTCACACATACCTCTTTTTAACAGCCATGGATCATTATTTCTTGTTTTGTCAATGTATAACTATACATGTTAAGTTGCTGCCTAAATTTGTGTCCTTAATGCAGAGAAAAGTTTTTTACAATTTGTCCTCAGATACATATAGTTCATATGTACAGATTTTACTGTAATTGCTGTATTTACTTTTTGAAGATTAATGCTGTGACAGAAAATCAGTGAAGGTGCACAAGAAATTGAAATGATTTTAAAAAACCCTGCGCAATTTGATATAGTCAAAATACTTACAATACATTCAAACTGTGACCTTGACTTTCTATTTTGTAATTTTCTTTCCTGCTTACCAATGTTACTCTGTTATGTTCACAGAAAACCTACCATGTCCATCACAACCACCTCTACCTCTAGAACGGTTCTTCTCCCCACACCTATCGTGCCTTCACTTTCCTGTTCACCCAAACCTCCACCCTTTGGAGCCCAAACACCTACAACACGAGTAGCAACTGCAGAGCCCATGGAAGTTGGACGTTGTGCTGATGGCAAAGGAGAAAGACCACCAACTACAGGTGCCGTACCAGAAAATTCAGCAGACAAACCTTGTATGATTCAACCAACACCCAGTGAGACCCTGTCAACAGAAATGAAGCAAAACGGTATGTTGGAAACTGGACGGATAGCGAAGTCAGTTTAAATGTGGAATGTGAGGATTGTTGAGAGTATTTAACATCATAGAACTGTTAAACACAACATCCCAACTGCTGAATTTTGTATAACCCTGTGTTTACATTGGGTTATTTGAAGCTCAACAATCTAACCTTCAGGCCAATTATTAAAGCAACACGTTCAATTACACATCATAACTTTAAAATAAAGAATTTATGTATTTTGTTCATCTTCTTGAAAGATCCTGTGACTGAAGTGAACACACAAATGGGCCCAGCAGCAGCCGGCCCGACCATTGGGGAGAAGATAGAACAACACCTGTTTCTACATATGATACGTAAGAAATCCAAGAAAGAGACTGTCACAAATGTCTGCATGTGAACTTTTCTCATGTTCATCTTTTCACAATCTTTGTCTCTCTTCCACAGCGTCCTTTGACAGGAAATACTTCTTCTCTCCAAATGTAAGTCATGAAGTGCTACAGTATTTATACATCAAGTTTTCTTGAAGATACAAATAAAACATTTCAGGAGATGTGACTCATTCGTCAGTCTGGTCACCTATTGGCTTTAATCTTATGACAGTTTGGCCTCTGGAGGCAACGGCCAATTTTTCAGGGATTCCAGTTTAGCCAACTGATAGATGGACAAGATATTTGCAGAGTAAGACAACCTCCTCCATGTGCTTGGTGTGCTTGGTGCTTCAGTCTGATCCGCAACTTGAGGCTTAAGAATTGAGCTGGAGTGAAAAGACGACGTCTACGACTGGATTGTTTTTGAAGGAGTCCATTTGAAAACAAGAGCTAGTGAAGCCAAATCATCCATAGGTCACAAGATCGCATTTTAGCTGCATGCAACCAAAAGCCCTCACAAACATGGATTGGTTAATACTACTTTTAATACAAAAGAACAATCAATGGAAACCAGAATCTTGTTTCCCTCCCTAAAGGTTCTGATACGCAGATATCTCTTTATAGAGGTTACATACCGATGAACTTGATTGTGCCAACAAACAAAGAGTTTATTTGGGTATAAATGCTGTTCATACGTGCACATGTCCTAATTTCTAATGACAAACTAACTTAAACCATTACAACCCCTGATTATTATCACCCTTCTCTCTCTCTCTCTTTTTTTCCTTAATTTTTCCAGTTTTTTCGACTAGATAAGGAGAAGTTGCTTCTAAGTGGACTGCCGCCGTATTATGATGGCTGCTACACAGAGTATGACGTTGCCAACATTCTCATTCCATTCGGGTTAAAATATAACTCCAACAACACCAAGAACATCTTTGTTATTCCCCAGACAGGCATGGTAGGAACAAGTGTACAAGTCTGCTTTAGTCTGGTTTGTTATTCCATCCATTCTTGTGTTGCTTCTATGTCTTTGATCAGAGTAATTGATTCTGAGATGTCGCTTGTCTCGTGCAGATGAGAGTTGGTCAAAACACCAAGTTTGACACAATGTTTCTTTTCTAGAAGTTTTTATTGCTTGCCAGCAAGAGGCACACAGACAGAAGAGAGGCAGTCATCTTATCGTCCACCTCACGGCACAAAAAACTTCTTATACACATCAACCATTGTTGTGTTAGCGTCAACCTAAGGTCAAAACATTTATGCACAGACGAGGCTTTACCAACCCCCTTCAGGATGAACTCCTTACCTAAGTTCCTTTATGTTAATTTTCACAGCACATTATACTATATCAATACAATACATGAATCTATACATTCATACTCTGTAACAACATAACTATCACAAGACAAAGCACATGTTGTTAGTCAACAGACATAAGATTTCACTTTACACAAATAATGATGTTACATCTACAATTATTATAAACCTTTCAAAATAATCAGCGACATTAGATAATTTCCCCTACAACCGTAATGTCATATTTCTTTTCATATACCAATGACGAGTTATGCAACATTTTAAGTGTTTTAACTTGTGAAATCACACCTAACTCTGAATTTGCAACTGAGCTGCCTGTTTTTTAAAGACTTATCCTGAGATTCTTGCATATTCATTATAAGAAGTCTAATAATTATCTAAAACAGATTTTAACCACATTGAAAGAATTAAAATTCTATTTCAAAAGAAATAATTCATTCTTGTTTCTGGTTTTCCTCCCAGGCCTTCATCCGGATGCCGTCATCAGTGACTGTGTTTAACCTTTTGAATACCATCAAAAAAACAAACTTGGTTTTTGGATGGTCTACTCTCTGTTGCCGTGTTCTGCGCTACATCGACATGAAACCAGTGAGCATGTGCATGACACTTCTTTTTATTGATGGATTTTTATAAATGTTCAGTATGTTCAAGACCTCAGAAACTTGTCACCCAATAACTTTAAATTTAAGGTGAAAAACATGCAAGGGGGAGATTGGTTAAAAGCGATTTTCACCTGGACCTCTATGTCTGAGGTGATAGGTGTATTTTCATGTTAACACTGCCTTCTTTGATGTTTCTCTTTTAGGCTGGGTTTTATAAAAGACTGATGGAGATATTGAACTCTGTAAGTAATGCACACACCGTCCTTGATTGGATTCAGGGTTGTATTGAAACTTTGCAGCAATTGTGTGTGTTTGTGTCATCTTGTGAACTTTTTGGTTTGGGTGTTCACTTCCTATTCTTGGATACAGCCTGTCGCTTATGATGGACTGAAAATATTCTTCATCGACAACGTTTCTCCACGTTACATCAGGGACCTCAGAAAAGCGATGAGTAACATCTTTTCTCTCAGGAACTACCTGCCTCTCCTCAACAAGGTATTTTAAAAAGCTGTACGTCTGTTTAAGTGGCTTTAAAAGAGACTTGATGTTAGTCCTACATGTTACAGATGTGTGTGCTTGTGTGTTCCAGGTGTTTATTGAATTTGAGACGGTTCTGCATGCTGATCGGTTTCAAGTTTGGTACAATATATACCAAATGGTACAATCTGACGCTGGACACAAACTTCAAAAGCTGAGAACGCCAAAAGGTGTAGCAGTGAGTGAGCAACAACTGGCAACTGCAGACACCTCTCTGACTACTGGGGAGATGTTAGAAAAGCATCTGGATCTCAGTAGAATCGGTAAGAAATCCAAGAGAGAGACTGTGGTCTACACTATACTGTCACAAATGTCTGCATGCCATCTTAATTTTACAGCATCACTCCCTTATTTTAACATTTTCTTTCTCATTTCTTTCTCTTCCACAGTGCGCCTCAAAAGTCATAACTACCTCTCACCAAAAGTAAGATTCCTCAAATCACTTGTTTGAAGCTCTAATAACACTGTCAGTTGTAAACCCCCTTTTTCATACACACATATATACATATGTTTAAATGGTGCAATATGTAAGAATTGTCCACCTGTGGAATTCATCCTCAAAACGAATCCAGAGGGGACAGCATATCACCAGAATAATGAATAATAAACTAAGATAGTTACAAAAAACAGTGAGAGAAGTTTTTTGCAGAAGCTTCTGTAGTACCCCGCCATCCCTAAGAAGCGCTGCAACTCGCGCCGAGAAACTGAAACAGGGAATGCACCGGCCTGACTTGGCCCCGCCCAACAACCTTGCCTAAATAAGTAACTGTGGCCTGGCCAAACTCGCACTTGGCAAGGTTGAGAGTGAGGTTGGCGTCGCGCAGCCTCCCGAACACTGCGTGTAGCTGCAGACAAGACTGTGTTCACCAGGCGCTGAAACGTGGCAGGAGCATTTCGTACCCCGAATGGCATCACTGTATACTGCAGGAACGTCAGGGGTCACGAAGGCAGAGATCTCCTTCGCCCGAGGAGTCAGCGGCACCCGCCAATAGCCTTTAAGCAGGTCAAGCTTCATTACATAATTGGCTGCGCCGATGTGATCAACACAGTCATCTACTCAGGGAAGAGGAAAGCAATCTGGTTTGGTGACAGCATTGATTTTGCGAAAGTCCGTGCAGAACCGGTCTGAACCATAGGATTTACCCGCCAGAAGACATGGAGAGCTCCACGAGCTAGAGCTAGGTTCTGCAATGTCATTCTCTAGCATTTAATTCACCTGGTTATGTCAGCGGACACGTTTATCGGGACAGACACGATAAGCATGTTGTTTTATTGGGGAAGAATCCCCCACATCAGTATCATGCATCAAAACGTGGGTCTGTGTCAGTACATCACAAAACAAAGACAGGTTAGACTTAATTAGCTTCACTACATCCTCATGCTGAGACTGCGACAGGTGTGGAAAACTTTTATCCAGTTGGGACAGTACCTCAGAGTTGTTTAACCTCCCGTACACCATTGCGGGGGACGGACCCACGTCATCCTCAACCAGCTCAGACAACACCGGAGAAACCTGTGCGTCAGTGGAATCAGCACTGGGCAGGCTTGTCTTCCTGAAGGAAATAGACAGACAGAAAGGGGGCGGCAGAGAGCAGCAGGGACAGAGAAGCACAACCAGTCGGGCACAACAGGTATTCCTAACAGGCCAGCACATAACAGAAGGGTTTTTCTCACATCCGCTGTAGGTACTGAAAGTGGCCGGTCCTCTGGAGGAAGAGTAGACTTTACAGTAGACCCACATGAAACAGGAGAGCATCGCATCAGTGTGCATTTACAGGAGTAGCATGATATCAGGGCTGATGTTAGTTAATCTCTCACTCTGTGTTCAATCACGGATGGCGTTGACTTATAAAGTGGCCGTTAATAAACCTGGGTGGCCTGCCCACATGAAGTTTATGTGTGGGAAACACCATGCCATGTATAGCCTACATGAGAGAAAAACAACAACAAATAAGACGCACAAACCCAACCAACAACTAGTAATACTAGTAATATTCAGGTCCAGCCCTAATTATTAACCCCTTTCTTTTCTTTAAAAAATAAAAATCTTTTCCAGTATTCCCAACATGGATTGAAGCAGATGATGGTAACCAGACTGCCAAAGTACTACGATGGCTGCTACACAGAGGAGGACATTGTCAAAGTGCTCAGGCCATTTGGGTTTGAACACACAGACGACAGCATCTATGTCCTTCCTCAGATGTGCATGGTAGGCACTAGGTTGTAATCTGCATTACGGATCACAAAGACATTGTTATGTGGATAATTTGTGCCTCGGTGCCATATGAGACTTATTATAACCACATTGAATAAAAGTTGCAATAGATTATTATTTCTGGTTTTCCTCTCAGGCCCTCTTCCGGATGCCAACAGTGGAGCATTTGCGCTCCATAATGCTTCGCTGCAGGAAGGACGGGATTTCACTGAAAGGGTCTAAACTGTTTTTTGATGTTGTAGCTGGCGGCATTGCAATGACACCGGTAAGTAGTACATGACACTGTTTTATTCATGGATTTTTTGGCCCCAAAAAATAGCGGACATAAAGATTTCACACAAAAGACATTGATGCTTATTTAACCAGGCAGATTAGTTGTAACTGTATCCACTGTATTTAAAAGTGTCATGTAGTTTTGGGTAAGAAACATTCATTCGTTATGTCTAAACAAACAAAATACACAAACCAATCGTTCATGACTGAGTAATCAAATGTACTTTAAAGGACAACACAATTTCATGCTGTTTTACTTTGTTTATATCTGGCAGACCCTGCCACCTATATATATATTTCAGAGTGCGTTTTATCACCTCATTAATATTGTAAATATTAAAATTCTGAGAGGTGAGTGTGGTGTATTTTGGAAAAGTACATTTTAACTCTGCCTGTTCTGATGTTTCTGTTTTAGCTCGGGTTCTATAAAACAGTAATGAAGCTGGTGAAGTTTGTAAGTATATACACACACACACACACACACACACACACACACACACACACACACACATAAAATCCCTCCTTACTAGTAAACTGCTTTAGATTTTGTTGGTGAAAGTTATCCATCTCCATTTTGGAGGCTACACTTGGACTTTTCTGGAAACTACCAACACTGATGGACACTTTATTATGAAAAACTGTTCAATAATAAGTAATTGCATCCATGACATGTAGTCATGTCTCTCTGTCCATCTCTTAACTTTTTGGTTTGCATGTTCACACTTCCTTTTTTTGATGCAGCCTGTGCAAGATAATGGAGCAAGAACAATCCTCATCAGTAACATCTCACCAAGTGAGGTCAGCTACCTCAAGGAAATGTTGAAAACATTTGTTCGTGTCAGGAACTACCTGCCTCTCATCAACAAGGTATAAACAAGCACACATATGTATTTTAAAGTGGCTTTAAATTACATTTGTAATTGACTTGTTTTTAAATGTTTTTTATATGCAATTTCTAATGTCTTTTAATGTTATTTTTATGATCCTGTAAAGCACTTTGAGAGTTGCCTTGGGTCTGAATTGTGCTATACAAATACATTTTCCTTGCCTTTAAAAGACTTGTTTTGGTCTAACCTGTTGCGTGTGTGTGCGCGCGTTTATGTGTTCAAGTTATTTGTGGAATTTGAAGAGGCTGCCGATGCAAATCGGTTTGTAGGTTGGTACGACCTCCAGAAACCACCTCCTGGATACAAAATCCATGTACTGCAAAAACCAAGCAAAAGCCGGAACAACAGATTACAACGTAAGTCTCTGCATATTGACACCGTAATTCATTTTGTGTATATGTGTATATATGTATATAAAAGGGAGGAAGGGTAGAGGACAACCATCTTTCAAATTACTTTGACATTTTTAAATGTTATCTTTTTAAGGTCCTGTGACTGCAGTGAAGACACATTGGTTTGCAGAATCAACCAAGTATTCATCAGCAGTTGCGAAAGTTATCAAGCCGCAACCGGCAACCTCCACACCATCCTCAACTGCAGTACCTCTTCTGATGACTGAGGAGATGGTAGAAAACCACATGTATCAAGACAGAAGAGGTAAAAAATCCAAGTCAGTGTTTGTCAAAAATTATGTGATCAAAATTTTACCCTCTTCTTTTTTCTTTACATTTTTTTTTTCTCTCTTTCACAGTCTGCTTCAACAGGCAAAACTTCACTCGACCTAAGGTAGGTTTCCTTTAAAAGCATTTGTATGAATTACGACAGTATTGTGGATTTCCTTTATATGAAATTAAAATAGGGAGGGTTGGCTATAACAGGAGAATGACACCCTCAATCCTGATTATCTTCTCTATGACAATTCTCCCTTGTTCTTTTCACCAGTCCTTCTTAATTTAACTTTTGTAGTCAAGAGATTAATTGGTCAACAATTGTCTTGCACAAGTCTAATTACATATATTATCCTGATCAATAATCCAACTGATTCATTGTTTAAATGTTGATTTATTTATTTGTGCTTTATCCACGGTCAGCTTGACTTTACAGATGACAGCGTTTCTTCCAGTCTTCGTATCGCCTGCCTTTTTGATGAGGGAAATTCCAGCCTCAATGACTCTGTCACTGACGATAAATTGAATGATGATGTGAAAGACTCTGAGCCTCATGGTTCCTCTTCATCCTCCAGAGAGAGATTAGAGAGGCAAAGCTCAGGTGTGCCGCCTGCTAGCGAACAGATCACTGCTAGTGTCAGTGAGCCCTCCTCCTTTTCTTCTCCATTGTCTACTGAAACATCTTCCTCCCCTGGTCAGAAAATGCTTCAGAGTGGGACAAAGTCTC
>OMLP01040287.1:0-50000 GCA_900302685.1 Spondyliosoma cantharus | reverse complement strand
ACAGTCACATTGTGTCTATTTTAAAAAATATATGTGTTTTTGATATTTTATGTTTTTTCTTTCTTTGACTTGCAGTTTTTCCTGTTTCTTAGACTTGTTCTAGTTTCTACTTTTACTGCTACATGTGTCATTATGTACTAAAAACTACTTGCAACATCTTTGGACTGTCAACTTGTCTTGCTGACAAACATTTCAGACATAATGACTTTTGGACTGTTATTAACATTGACAAATAGCAGTTAGATTTAGGCACAAAAAGTGGCTAACTACAGCAGAAAACTAAAAGTGTAGGGCAACTGACTAGGCTTCTGTATTTGCTGCGTCAGAAGAAAGATTTGGTCCAGTGACAACCTACTTGGCAAAAAACCTGAGTTTGGTTCTGATTTTAATCATCTTTTTTTTTTTTCTCTAAAAGTACTCAAATGTTTTTTGACCAAACAACCACATAAAACCATTAACCAATGTGGCATTTTTCTCGATGCTGTCAATGATGAAAATGAGTAACGAGGGTGGGGCTGCTTTATGTGTCTGAACACCAAAGATCCCCTCAGGGATAAACAGCGAAAAACCCATTGTTCTAGCAGAAAACAAATATAGAGAGCTGGAGAAGCCGAGAGCGTGCACATCTTGAAAACAGACGGCCATAACATAATTCTGAGGGACAGATTCTGCTTTGTTTTATGCAAGTCAGGGAGCACCACCGCAACGTCGACTTCTCTGGTGTGCGAAAAACCCGTCAACCGATCTCTAAAGATTCTGAGCTGTGCCAAAAATAAGAACATAAAATACACAAGACTATGAAGGTATTATTGGTGCAAAAGGTTTGAGCATGGAATTTGTAGTTGTGTACAGTGATTGTGTATGTTTATCAGTAAATTTGAGGTCACATACTCTATGAGTTGTGTACACACAAATACAACACAACACTTCATACATTCATACAACAACATATTTGTGTACCTGTATCAAACAATGTGAAGTTGTGGACAAAATTTGAATATGTGAAAATCTGAATGTGAACTTGTGCAATAAATCTTCAATGTCTGTAAAATAATTTCTCACGAAAATATTTGTGTTCTTTTAAAACACAAACACAAATCGAGTACAACTGCTCGAATCTTCCCCACGAGTCACAGATTCTGTTTCCTTCAACTATAAATCACAAATCCACTGTAAATGCAGAATTTGTGAATGTGTAAGTGTTGTGTCGTATTTGTGGAGAGAAAAAAAATCTACAAGTACACAACTCATAGAGTATGTGACCTCAAATTTACTGATACACATACAGAATTACTGTACACAACTACAAATTCCACTGTTACAGGTGCTCAAACCTTTTGCACCAATAATACCTTCATACAAGACATTCTAATGATGAAATTCACTTTAGTTTTTCTTTCTTTCCTGACCTTGGACATAGTTATTTCACACACACACATAAACGCACACAAAAAAAACAACTAAATTGACGAAATGATAGCTGATTGTAATTATGTTGGCATGTAACAGAAGATACATGAAAGCAGAAATGAAAGTGACTTTTCCTATTAAGTACAGATTTTATAATATAAATTTCATAAATAGATAAATATTCCCTTTAAAGAAATAAACTGTTTCAAATACTGCTAAATCAATGTTCCAGTAATGTAGAAATACAGCAAGTAATGCAAAATCTAAACAATAAACAACTAAACAGACAATAAGCTGTCTAAAATAAAGAGAAAAGCAGCAGGAAAAATAATCAGGCACAGAAAACTCTCCTCCAGAATCAAAGACAGGTGAGTGTAAAAGGTTTTTGACCAGCAGCTGAGGATCACAGGGCGTGGGCCGACACTGATGGAGTCAGAAGGTCAGCGATGTAGTAAAGAGCCGAACCCAGCTGTCTCTTGTCAGTAAAATGTATTACCAAGACGTCACTGCATACGCTGTAGAGTGTTACCCAGAACATGAGGGAACAATGTTTAATCCAGTTCCACTTGATCTAATGGCGTCTTATTTATAGTAAATGTACAGTACCTTTGTAGTCTTTGTGGCATTCCAAACCCATGTGGACGTAGATGAGTTTACTCTGTGGTGGACTACATAAACCTTAAAGGAAATTTGAATTTTCTCCTTTAGGCGAAGGTTTTGCAGTGCTGCAGTGCTTATACATATGCATGCACTATATGAGGTTCAATTCACAAACTGACCTTTGAGCAGCACATTAATGGTCACAAACCCAACATGATGCATTCTTTTCTCATTTCCCGTGTGAACACACACATCACTCTCCCCTGAGCCCTCTGACCTCTTCCAGCCCTCTCTCTTTAGGTCACATAACTGTATCTCACAAATCGAATAGGTCATTTTTATTGTATAGCTGACAGCCGGTTTTAATAGTCACACCAATGGAAATCACGAGGCTCACCTGAAAGAGCAATGTCTTCACATGAAAGCGGAAGCTGCCATTCAAACAATCGTACAGATGTGGTTGAGGACTTCAAAGCAGGAGGGTTCAAGGATGTGACTTGACTTGATTGTCACATAAGCATGAGCCTGAGGGCTACCATAAGTACCCACAGTGGGTTTAAGGCCAAAATGATGTACAACAGTGCATGGATTGTGCAGATTGTGTAAGCAGATCAAATATCTACAGCCTTCAGGTTCAGTACCTGGGCTCCCCTGTAGCTCACTTCATAGACAGTGTTGCTAGATGTCGCAAGAGAAACAAGGTCCAAGAGAAGCACCTTTTACCTAATGTAATGTACCTAAATTCATACACATACTGGATATAGAGTATAGCCAGTTTTTTTTCATAATACCACTTGGAACTCACAGTCTAGACTGCTAGCTGCATGGCTAACTGAGCTGAATAGCTAACAGCAGCTACAGTTAGCAGCAGGCAGCAGTTACTTTGTTGATATGCTCCCCTCTATTTGTATTTATTCAACAGGTGACACATTCTTGCACATTGTTCTTTTAATACAGTCACTTTCTCCCACTCACTGTAATATTATTTTCCATATTTTGCCCTCTTTGTTCCTGGCATTGTTAGCTAAGTAGCTAAAAAAAAACCTGACAATTCCTGGTGGATCCTGAAACCCAAAGAAGCAACTAAACTTGAGAAACTCAACACAAAAGCCGAAGTGTAAAAATGACAATTCGCCCCTTTAAGATGGGTTATGTGTCAAACTATTTCTGAGCCAGTCACAAGGCAACCGGAGAGCAGTCCAGGAAATTACTGGTCCAAGCCAGGACATAGACCACTACGTAATTGACAGCAAATTGTTGCTTTTACAGCTACAAGATATGGCATGATCCATGTTCCAGGTTTGCAAAGAGCAACTGAACCACGGCGGCTCTTGTGTTGTTTTTTCTCGTGTGTGTCAGTGTGTGTGTGTTTGTGTTTGTATGTGTGCTTTTACGAGGACAGGACACTGGAGTGACTGTGGCTCAAGAAGAGTGGCTGTTAAGTTTCTGTTGTCCGCCAAGAAAAGCTTTGTCAGATTAATGTGGTGATTTGGCCACTGGTTTTGAGAGGAAGACGTGCCGTAACTGCTGAAAGCTTTCCACAGCTGAACCCGCTGAAGTGTTCAAAGTGTCTCCCTTGGTCCCCCATCGACACACACAGACACACAGACACACACACACACACACACACACACACACACACACTACCTAGCTCTGTACCCACTGAGACTAAATCAAGTAAGTTCACACTGGTGCTACTTTAATGTCTTTCGAATGAGGACTTAGCCAGCAGGTAATGTCAGGTTTCTCAATTAGCCTGCTGGCTATTTTCTTTTTTGGAAAACAATAAAGCAAAACACATTGTCATCAGTCATGTATTCCTGTGCTATTATGCATAATTGACCTTTAATTTTTAAATACATAAAAGTACACTGAAACTTTCCAACTGCATCAGAGATCATGAAGTAATGACATCATGTCATAAGAACTGAGGAGCTTGGCTTTGTCGACACATTTATCGTCACTACATGCATCACTAGATGGAAGCTATCGGCGTTGTCTCCATGGAGTTAAAAGTCAACACAGACGACATACAGCACATCCACAACACTCACATTTAAATGCTTACGTGCAGACACACCCGCTCTCACTCTTGGTTTTAATTCTCAGAGAAAATCGGAACCTTCAGATGAGGTCAGATGAAAAACGATGACCTAAACATCAAGTTTATATGAATGAGATTTTTAAAGCCGTGTCATTTGTGGTCTGATGGTTGGATTCTAGACAATGCTTCACAGCTATCCTGGCTCTCAGATGTCTCTGGTGGGTCTCATATCACTTTGACTCCCTTTTGGATTGGATGAAAGGAAATGAGTCAGAGACAGGCTGGAGGATGACGGACGAGAGGACAAACACACATCGGTTGATGGTAAAAAAATCCTATTTGTGCCAAACATATTGGATGAGAAACTGGCTTACAAACAAAATAAATGTCCGCAAAACTACCTCCAAATAAAGAAAAGTGGGAAAAAATAATTATTTGACCGAGGGGAGTTAAGCGAGGGAAGAGATACAGCCACTTTACCGTTTCCTCACAGGGAGGTTAAGAGGGGATGGTCGGGGTCAGACTACAGGGAAACGACCTCAGACTCCCTGCTTCCATGTCCCCAAGGTCAGACATGCTTCATTTGGCCTGCTACTGCACACAGGAGACTCATGGAGGGTCTTTGGAAATCATTTGATTGCAAGTAACTTGTAACTAGGTGTCTGGTTTTAACACTGTAACTCAATAGCTAGGTGATAAAGCCATGCACGAATGTAGTTTTCACTCTTGGGTATGCAGTTTCCTGTTTGCTGCATCATCCGACATCAGATATGTGAAAATGTGCTGCAGCATTTTGTGTCTTTGTTGAGTAAAATGAAAGGCTGATAGCACAAAGATCAACAAAGTTGCAACATCCCCTTTTTCTCATACTCTCTCTCACACACACACACACACACACACACATAGGGCAGGCGGTGGACTGGCTGTTGATGTAGTGTTGCCAGGGGAACCCGGGATTCAGGGATTCTGTGCTCCAGATGTTTCATGAACAACAAGGGGACTTCCTGGTTCCTGAAGGACTGAGAGTGCACGTCAACCTTGAGTGTGTGTGTGTGTGTGTGTGTGTGTGTGTGTCCGAGCCTGCATTTCTGTATTTCTTAGAAGCTTCAAATGCTTGTCAGCTGTAGCTCCACCAGCATGTGTGTGACATCAGAAAAGAACCTTTTTCAAACCCGCCCCCTCCCTGTAGTACAGGACATTTTCTTCTCTCTCCGCACAGGCAGGACAGTGTAAAATTGTAGCACACCCCAAAACACACATGTGCATACAGAGAACAGGGAAAGGCCTGTGTGTGAAAAAATCTAAAAAGTCAAAACGCAGAGAGGAAAAATCAGATTGAGAGAGAAAGAAACAGAAAGAGAGAGAGAGAGAGAGAGAGAGAGAGAGAGAGAGAGAGAGAGAGAGAGAGAGAGAGAGAGCAGTGTTTACGGTATCGCAGTCAGCATTGGCCTGTGCTCTTTTCAAGGCTACTGAAATGGTCTTGTCACACACACACACACACACACTCAAATGCACAAACCAAGATCCCGCTGAGCGTTAACATCTATCGTAAAATACCATGGCATGCTTCTCCAAGTCAGCGGGTTCAAGCCACAAGCCTGGCCTGTTAAAATTTCCCATCTATTACATTTTCTCCTTCATCATTCAACAATGAACAGGAACGGGAAATGAATTGGAGCGTTTGAGTAAGCACACTGTACATCACAGCAGTGTGCTGGATTCAAACCCCTGCTTTTTGTGTCATACAATATGCACTTTAAGGAAATGAGTCACACCAGCATCGGATATCACTTGATTTAATTATCTTTAGACTTAAAGTCCGGTATTCTCAAAGCCTTTTAGCATCTATAAACCCATAAATCTGCATTCTAAAAACAGTATATGTAGTACTAAAACCAAAATGAATTGTGCTTAAAGACCTAGCAGTATTCTTATATTAAAGTGGCAATATGTTATAATCGGCTACCTGTTGAATTCATACTGCCAACAAATAAGGGCAGCATATCACCAGAGTAGCCCCAAACTGCTGCTAAATGTATTCTGTTCCATAACTGTAGTTACTTTTAACCAGTTTGCTCAGTTAGCAGAACAGCTACCCAGATTTTAAATTAAAATTCATAAATATTGCACCTTTAACAATGAATGAAATGACTGTGTAATGTAAAAAGGGGTCACCCGCAGTGACAAACCAACAGAGACTTATTACCCAGCTGTCATTTTTCTCTGTTCCATAGTTCATTAGACTTCATTTAACTTATTGCTTCGGGTGTCTGGCCCACCATTTTGCTGTTTGGAAGACTTTAATTGTCTGGCATGCCAGATAAAAGCCAGAATGATGTCTCCATATGAACATGTTTCCTTACATGTTTCCAAAGATGAGGTCAGTAGAGATGAAACTAATGCAATGATCTCATACTGTCTTTAATTGTGTCTGTCCTGGGAGAGGAATCCCTCCTCTGTTGCTCTTTCTGAGGTTTCTTCCATGTTTCCCCTGTTAAAGGGTTTATTGGGGGGAGCTTCTCCTCATCTACGTTGAGGGTCTGAAGATACGGGTGTGATTGTGATTCTAGATACTGTTCTATTTAGGCTCCAGTAGACAATTTTAAGGAAGTGCAGGTTGGTGAATTGAAAGGGAGAAAGAACTGGATTACTTACTTGTGCTGGTCCCTGTCTATGACTTCTTATAGTAAGTAATGTCGTAATACAATTTCACAATATCTTCATAAATTCAATTTTTTTTTCCCCTTTAGACAAAGTCTTCCACAGTTCCCAGGACAACTGGCCACCCAAGCAGACACTGAATGAGCCTAGCAAAGAAAAAAGACAAGTTCAGTGGACTCTGGACTCATTTCATGGTTTGAAAAATAATCTTGGTGCATCAAAACCGCTGGGACAGAAACTGTCAGCAAAGATCTGTGTGTGTGCTCTCTGTGATAGCTCCACAGAGGACCTGCTCCTCTTCATGCAGACTACTATTCTGGACACTGTCTGGAATATTCTGTCTGCATGTGCGCACAAATGCATGAGGAGGAGGTCAGAAAGATTACAAGGTTTAACTAGAATGGCACTCAGTAAAGCGAATATACTTCCGCCAAGGCCCAACGGTACCCTTTAATTCAATCAAGCCTATAGTCCAATTTCAAAGTTGATGTATATTATTATAATGATCAACTGTATTCCAGTCGAGAAACGCCCTTTCTTGCCATATTAAAAGAAGTGAGAAAAATTCCTGGATGGATTTGTCGCTTTATCCGGAAAACACCAGCTTTGTGGAAATCTGTAGTTTTTGTGTAGCCCTAGGCCTGGAAAGAAACCATCCAACACGCAAACAATTGGACACGGGTGAAAACACAACCTCCTGGGCCGAGTTAATGAAGCACTATAAACATTTGAACCATCCACTGACTGCTTATCATCTTAGCCTTTTTTCTGCGATATATTTATAGTTTTCAGCATGTGTTGGCTAAAAGGTGCAATATGTAAGAATTGGCCACCTGTCGAAGCAAGTTCAACTCAAACAGCAACTGCTGCCAACTCCTAGCATGCTAGCTAACTAGCTAAGTTAGCCGTGCAGCTGGCATTCCAGACTGGGAGCTCAGAGTTGTTTGTGCAAGACACGATGGATTGGGCCTAGCTGGTTAGCATGCTAACTTCAGTAGATGTCTTTGCAACAATACATAGATGTATCTGACATAATGTTATCCAGTTTGTTTAGAATTTTAGTAAATTTTGTAATGTTTTAAACCATAATTCTAACATATTTATCTACAAAACCTTGACTCTGGTGCATTTTACTGTACAGTAACAGTACCAGTTCCTGCGATCTCAACCCAGTCACCAAAATATATGTTAGCATTGCTCGTTTCTGCAAACCATGGGTGTTGAAACATATTTATTGATGTTGCAATTTTTAGATTCTGTAGGTTCAATCTTCCATTCTATGGGTGAATTGTCCCGATTTCTCACCAATAATATCTTCTTCTCTTTTCAACAAAAACACGGCTGGAGAAAAGCTTACAAATGATGAAACATCCCTCATCCAAAAATATCCAGTAGTTCCACATTAGAAATGTTGAAACACAGTCTCAAACTGTTGTCAGTGGTTTGGCAGCTTTCTCACCTAAAATGCCAACACAATGCCCTCCTGCTCCTGATATTACAGTCAGGTCATAAACATGTAATGTAAACATGATATAACACGTAATGTCGAAATGTCAACGTGGTACATAGGCCTACTGCGTATATAAATGTGAATGTATCAGTGGTTTGTAGAAAACATTAACTGCCAACATCTGATCCTGGTCACCTGTCACCTGGTTGAAATACACTTTAAATGATTGTTAAAGTGCTTTTAGAAAATGAAAGGCTGATTAACTTTGTTACAACGTCCATATAGTGTTTCGAGTATAAGCCAAGCAATTCGTCACATCCCATCTCTATTTAATCCAATGTTTCTGTCTTGGTTCACTGTCAGAAAGAGCATAGCAGTCTCATTTTAGTAGGAGAGTAGGTCCCTTTCACAACATGTAAACTGAGACTGAGAGTTTTGTGTGTCCAAATGAGGTTACCGTCTTGGACACCGGTGAGTGGTCTGCTCTCAGGACAATGTGTTCTCTATAACGATGCAAAGCCAGGACAGATTTCATCATTGTCCTGCAAACATATGTTTAATGCCTCGATTTTATGTCAACTGACTCCCAACATGTGAAAAGATTCTCTGGAAAGTTTTAATTTATGGACATGCATAGTTAAAAGACTTTCTAATTCACCCCTCCCTACTTCAAACAACTTTTACACAGCTGAGCAAGAGAGACCTTAAGATCCAAGATCACAGTGACACACTGCTGGGAATCAAACCATTGAGCACAAATCAAGCTGCTTGTTAATCTCTCCACCATCACTTGAAACATCATTTCGGCTGAGCTCATCTATGAGCTTTTAATTCCCCTCTGAATTACAGCAACTTTAAAAGGGCACTGTTATCTTTTTTTCTTTTTAATCATTTCCTTTTACAGGGTAATTTAAATTCAGACTAAGAACAAGACCTGTTCACATTAAAGCGCCAGGAAAGAGAGATGTACAGGAAGAGTGGATGGATGAGGAGATCCGAAAGGGAAAGGAGATACTGCATATCTCCCTTTCGCATTTGCATGTTACAGTAAAAGGTGGACAAGAACAATACCTTTTGGAGTACAGAAGCTTAGAAGGGAGCACTAAAGCTTTTCCGCTCTGTCGTCTCTAGCAAAATATTCCCACGTAACGCGGAGACCTGAACCTCTTGGCTGTATTTCATCCTCGGACAGCTCAGACAAACAGAGAGCTGTCTGGTACATAAGTCACAGTCGCGTCCACTGAGATATTTATCCATCCGAACTCTGCATATACCGTCTTAGAACAGGATCTGAAGTATTGTTGGAGTGTGGAGGGGGGATACGATGGAGACTTCAAATAAATCATTCTCTTTCTCACTCTGTGTGCCTCTTATTCCCATGTATTTTTGATGAATTATGTGTTGGTACAGCAGAAAACTAAATGTTGATGTCTTTTAAAGAGCTAGGCAGCATCAGACACAGAGTTGTTGTACTGAAAGGAGATATATTATGCTCATTCTCAGGTTCCTGATTTTATTTTGGGTAACTACTAGAATAGGTTCACATGCTGTAATGCCCAAAAAACACACTAGTTTTCCCCCTCTGTCTGAAACACTCTGTTTTAGCGCCTGTCTCTTTCAGGCCCCTCCTCCCAGATACTTAGTCTGCTCTGATTGGTCAGCTCACACACACCTCAGTAAGCACAACTAACAGCAACAGAGCAGCTTCAGTAAATTAATTCTTGAGTACCAAACTAACTTCTGGTATAACTAATGTGTGACATGGTGTGATGTCACAAAGTCATGGAGTTAAAGTTGGAACAACTGACGAGGCGTTCCAGGATCAGTGTTCTCTGTAGGAAAGAGGAGCTTCTGTAGTTCAAGCAATTGTACATCCACAAGAACCTACATAACACTGAAAAACCAAGAGAGCACAATAGGTCTCCTTTAATGTGTCAACATCTCTTTGTGTCAACATATAACAATCTGAACATATTGGGTCAGTTGTATTTTTCTCTATTTTTGTTATTTACACACATGCAGTAGAGTAAGATCCCTTCATTCCCAAGCAAGAGTGAAGCAGGCGACTTTCCCAAAAGCTCAGTAACATTATAAACCCTTAGTTCTCCATCCACTGAACAATAGAATGAAAGAGATCAAGGCACTAAATCTGTTTGGGAAAATCACCCCTGCTCTCTCTCACCCTACTGGACTCCAAAGAGGTGTCATTTAACAGCCCCGCTGTTAGCAGTATGTTTCTTTAGGATGTTTATTGATCATCGCAATTGTCCCCTTGACAGGAAAAACACTGTAATGTTTTAGTTATGAAAAATTACTTGCAGATGCCCCTTGTTAGTAATCACTTGGACTATTTTTTAGTGGAGCTTGAAACAATTTTTTCCTCAAAAACTGTACTCATGACCTTAAACAGAAAGTATGTATCTAAGTCTTTGGAAGTACTCGCATGCACTTTTTTAGAGAAACCTTTGCAGCTGTCTGAAAAGTAGATACAGAATATTATCAGGTCTTCTTTTCATCCAGTATTCAGTCAGAAACAATTCTTGTTGAAAGCAGTGGGAAACTACAAGTTACATAAAGCCACTTTTCAAAGTATAAAAGTTCAAGATTCTTTCTTGCTTTCTATAACTGAGGTTAATGTTGTGTACTGCATAAAAGAAGAAATGACATTCGACTGGCATATTTTTGGTAGTGCTCAAGTTCTCGGTGTAGCTGCTC
The DNA here is from genome assembly GCA_900302685.1 of Spondyliosoma cantharus. Lineage (NCBI taxonomy): Eukaryota > Metazoa > Chordata > Actinopteri > Spariformes > Sparidae > Spondyliosoma > Spondyliosoma cantharus. The sequence goes on along the minus strand of OMLP01040287.1, from coordinate 39,120 downwards.
AGGGGCAAAGCAGGCCCTTGAGGCTGTGACACACTTAAGCTTTCGGACTGCTGGCCAGCTCTGGTGTTACTCTAGACTAAACACTCAGTAAACCACAGCGGATACAAACATTTTCACGGCCAGCACAATGTGTGTCTGTGAGAGATGAAGAGGAGGAGGAAGTTTGTGTCCTATGTCCTGAATGACTAAACTAAGGCTCACACCTCTGTCAACTCACCCGACCGTGACTAATTCCTCTTCATTTCATGCCGTGCAAATGTGAGTGAAGGCTAATCAGAGATTTAATGAAATCTATAATATAGACCAGAGATTTTGGCGTGGTTTCTGCCTTTGTGGGAGAATTCCCATGATGTAATACCACAATTGGCAACACATGTTAACAAATCAAAAGCTGATAAGTGATGCCGAATGACATTAACTGCCTATTAAGTCTGCAAGAAGAGGCGTGGTGCTCAGATGGTAGAGTGATAGGCCGCATGCAACGAGGCAAAACAGGAAAAGGTATCTTTAAACTGCCACAGGTACACTCACTATTACCATTCAGCCCAGTCTCATCGCTAAATATGCAACAGACCTGACAATCCCATAGAGGATGACATGTGAGTGTGATGGTTTGCCTCGCCTAGGCACGAAAAATACGCACACGCTTGAGGGTGCAGTACCAGCAGGGGGGCGATAATGGCGGGTCTGATGGTTTATTGACAGGAATTTCACCCAGGTGACATGGGATGAATGCCTGTGTGTAGCCAGTGGTCAAAAGTTACTATTTTGGTGCAATATGTAAGAATTTTTAAAATTATGAACAGAATGTGGAGGAGTAACATTTTTGATGTTATGACGTCTATGTATTGTGTTGCAGTGATCCGGGTTCATAGCTCCTGTGCTAGCAATGTAAACACCTACACATTAGCTGCAAAGCTAATTGGGCTATCGGCAGCTACAGTTTGCAGAAGTTAGTGGTTACCCTGGTGATACGCTGCCCCATATTTATTGTGATGCCAATTCTTACATGTCGCACCTTTAAGACTGTAGTTATTTTATGCGAAATCATGATGTTTTCCTGAACCTAAAAAAGTACTTTAGATGCCTTTATTTTGAAAGTGTAACCTGACTTAACGTGTTTGTTATTGTTAATTTGACCAAAGAATGAGAGCATGTTATTTTCATGGGTAGGTGGGACCACTATACTATACTGTACTGTACTATACTATACTACACTAAAATACACTTTACTCTTCTAAAGTATACTTTGGCATACTACATTATACTATACTGTATTGTATTGTACTGTACTGTATTGTACTATACTATACTACTACACTAACTATGGGAAGTAGGCGTGAAGCTGTTGAATGCTGTCTGAATTGGGAAAGGGGATTCAAGATACAGACGATCAAAAGTAAATCAGTGACATTCCAGTTTGTAAATGAAAGAAAATGAGTCTTCTGAGTCATGCTGTACACTCACACACATACTTCCCAGATCCCTTTCACTCAGACCCATGACTAAGCACAGATTATTAAAAACCTGCATACTGAAGAAAGGGAAATGGCAGTGAGTCACCACTCTGGTTTTCTTTGGCTAATGAAGCTGTTACTCATACAGAATGTAGACAATTTCTACACTTTGAACTCTGCAGCCTTATTTCACTCACATGTGGAAATGTGACTTCAGAATGTGTGCTGATTGATGCTGATGTTGCAAAGAATCACAAGCAATCAATGTTTGTATGATTTAATTAGCAAAAAAAACACGCTGTGACACTTAATGCTAATCTAACATCTGAATACAAATGTGTATTTCTTGATTTTGTTTTCTCAAAAACAAGTGAATCCTTTGAGTCTGTGCTAAGCTAAGCTGCTGGTGTTATCTTCATATTTGGACACGTGAGAGAGGTATCAATTCTATCATCTAAGTCTTAAACAGAAAACTGTCAAACTATTTCTTTACTTTCCCCATTTCTCCATACTCCCTTACACCATGTCAACCTGTATTTATAGGGTTTGCATGTCCATGCGTGCTCAATCGCATGAGCATTTATTGGAGCGTTCTGCAGCTGCAACACAAAGTCATAAAATCACTTCTCTTACATATTGACTCCGTCACATATATACTTTTTTTATATGTGCACTCAAAGCCAGCAACAAATATTTGAGCACATGCGAAACATAAATACATATACATTGAGTCATCGTCTCTCTGGCTCTGGCTGACTTTCAGTTTAATGCGGCTGTTACCGACAGAAAGCTCTCCAAACATCAGCTGTCGAGGGTCCGCAGTCCCCCTAAACACACTCGCCCACTATGAGGACCCATTTATTTGGTAATCACGTGTGTGAGAGTGTGTGCGAACGTGCTTGTGAAGTGTGAGTCCCTCATGTATGTGTTTTCAAGTGAGGGGAAACCGGCGAGTGTGTTTGGAAAGGGCCGTTGTGGGGGTTGCTGTGTCTGAACGGTTTCTTTGGTTCAGCCCTAACACCAGCAGACGTCATGACACCATAATCACCCTCACACACGTGCACTCAAACACACACACACACACACACACGCCCCTCAATGCTATGACGTGAACCTGCAAAAGAAAATAAAAACATTCAAAGCTGTAGGCGGAGACGTCAGACTCAGACAGGAGCTCTGGAAAAAAGTACATTTTTAGGACTGCAGTTTAAAACAGAAAAACATTTGTCACTGTAGGACTTAAAAGTTATTTATACTCCATACTGATCCGGTGTGTTATTATCATACACTATCACACAGTATATTAATCTGTTTTTGGTGTCGAGCAGGGTTGTACACTTTTCAGGTATGGTAATATCATTGGTTACTTGTGGATTAATGTCCTTTAATCTGTTTAGAAAAGTTACACTCTGGGACATCCCAGTGGTCTGTTGCTAAAGGCACACACCTTGACCACACATTTCCTGTTTGGCAGCAACCTTTAGTGGCAGTAGTGATTATTATGGCAGTAAAGGAGGAGGTCAGGCAAAGCGAATTAACATGCAAGAAAGTCCACATGGGGAGGATGGGTGGGTCAACAAGCACAGGACTCTCACCAAGGAGACTGCTGTTCCTGTCCAGCGTGAAACCAAAAGTCAACTGTGAGTTATTTGCACATCCACAGTTACAGGGAAAACGGGACTAAAGAAACAGGCTACAGCTAACTAACCTTCATGGCAACATAAGAACCCCCATTGGATGTCCAAATTATTGTTTGTCTTGGGGACCAGCACATCCAGGACTAAGACTGCAGGACACCAGGAAAGCTATTGGCAGGACTTATGTCCGCGTCAGCTGTACTTTAACAATAATGAGGCTGTGTTCAGACTGACCAAGCTGTGTGAAAAAATAAAGTCACCTCATTCATTTCAATGAGACCGCTGCGTAGGCACAGTGAGGTTGGCGAGAAACAGGGCTCCCAAAGAAGGGTTACCTGGCAAAATGTTGAAGCTGGTTTAACTTCTGCCACAAAGTAGTTTCCTCGCCTAAACCTAAATTAAACTGCAAGCATACTATACGACGGAGGTCTGTTACACCTGTCACTCACACACATTCCTGACAGTTTCCTTTTCGTAGCGTTACGCAGTTTGCTTTCTTGGTCCAACGGTTAAAAAGTGACTCTTATGTTAAATTACATATCTGAATAATGTGTTCTTTCATAACCCTCTTATGAAATCTGCCTCGTGTAGGTGTAGTAGATGGAAGGGGTCATCTGAGGTTCAACAGACGCACGATTCTGGAAGGGATGAGTTGGATTACAAAGTGAAAAGAGACTTAAGGAGAGCGTAATAAGCAGATGGTGAGAGACGTTAAGAGAAAACCACCGTCGGTGTCATTTCTCCAGTCTCTTTGGGTGGGCCTGTGGAGATTTAAATCACGACTGTTTGACTGATGCTATACACAGCCACTCTCATAAGCCTCTGCCTGGAGGATGTTTAGATGACCAGCAGCAGTCATAACGCGCTGAGTTATGCCCTCTGTGTTTTATGGTTTTGTTAACAGCAGCCTCTCCTGTGAGGACCGTTAACTCCCTTCCCTCATGCTCTTCATTTAGGTTACTATCATCAAAATCACAATAATTTCAGTCTATCTCAGGACACACCCTCCACTTTTCCTCTGCGGTAATAGCATTCCCGTGCTACAGAATATTCAGCAAATTTCACCATATTGTATGAGGGTGGGAGTGAAATGAAACCAATCGTGGTAATAATTATACCGATGCTGAGCCTTTCTGTTTAATGCTGTGGGAGTGGTGGCGTCCTTGAGCTCAGCTGATCTAGTGAACATGCACGATGATAAAAGCGTGTCTTATTACAGCTTTTCTTGCATTTCTGTCCTTGATATCAGAAAAAGGGAAAACCCTTTGCAGGATATTGCATAGCAAATACTTGAAATAAAAGAAGGAAAGGCTGATCTTATCCGGCAAACGATTGGTCCCTCCACAATTTTCAGGGCTTTGCAAGCGAGCTCAATTCAGAGGGAGAAAGGGAAAGAAGGATTTACTCCACTGCGCTCCACCCAAAGCTGTTCAAATGGCACATTTAACAAGAATCGTTTCTTTTTCTCTCGCTTTCCTTCTGACTCACATGTGGACACATAGATACAGAGTCCATACACACATACACACACACACACACGAACTCCCCAGGTGATACCTCCGAGTGAGGTAATGTTTCTAGGAAAGGATGGAGAGGTTGGAAAGGGCGGGATGAGGGTGTCTGGGGTGTGAGAGAGCGAGAGAGAGGCCCCAGAGAAAGAGAGCATCCCGCAGCTGTGTGGCTTGCATTTGTTGTTGCGTTCGGTGCCAGAAAACCAAGGAGCTCCCCCCATGAACTCATCATCAGACGTATTCAACTCAGACACTCCCAGTGAACGCAGCACATGAAGACCTTGATATTCGGTCAGTTTTGTTTTCATCTGAAAAATGCTCTGGAAATCGGAGTAGAAGTCTAGTGGCAGCGGTAGCAGTTGTGGTCGTCTTTGAATAACCCTTCCCTCCTGTACAGTTTTACTACTTACTAATCCCACACACTTAGCGAAAGGATCCTAAGATAGGAAGGCAGCTTCATTTAGATCCAGCAGAAACCTGATCTGTGTATCAGCCCCGGTGTGACCCAGATCTGTAGAGGGAAATGTCAGAACCTGAGTGACAGGGATTAGTCAAGCTAGTCTGAAGGAATGCTACTGCACATGCCATCCATCTGGGATGCAGGTTTACTACAGCCAGTTGAGGACAGAGCAGTACAGTCACATACATCAAAATAGAGCAAGAGCTGCTAAGACGCAGGAATAGTGTTGTGGGTCGCTGACGCCTTCTACAATTTTTTTTAAAAAACATTCTCTTTTAGACTAAACATGGGTCAAATTTTCCCACAGCGTGTGTCCTCGACACCCTCAAGCAAAACCCAAACATCACTGTGGCCCATTCTGAGACTCACCTTTTAAACATGGCTGTGTGTTTACACAGTGAGGTGATGCATTTTGGGGGCTGCTCTGACCTCATGGTCTTAGACAGCTGCTGGTACGGTAATGGATGAAAACCCTGGTGTGCGCACACCAAAAAGAGAAAGAATGGTTTTCTAGAGGGGGAGCTACCCATATAATGTGATACATTACAGTGTATATATGGTGGTGGGTAAAGGCAGTTACTGTAAGAGTTGTTCCTTTCTGAAACTGTACTGCTGGCATGACTCAATGGGCTCATTAGATTTTAATCTGCAGTGAGGATGTAGTGGTTTGGTTTGTTCAGCCTCCAACTCAACATTTTTTATACTTACAGCCTTTCATTTAATATGCTTTATGGTCCAATTGTGTTATAAACTTGATTATTGAGTTTTATTCCTAACTATTCATACCCTGATGTTTTGGGTTTCCTAATGTCAGATTCTGACACTTAGTCAAACTAAGGCTGGATTCAGACCAAATCGGGCTTAGTGGCAAAACCCGGCTAAGCTGGGGCACAAGACCAAACTGGGTGATCACAAGTGAAAAACATAGCACCACACAGATAAATGATCTCCAGTCATGTCTGTGCCAGACCAAGTTAAGCATGCTGGTCCTACGGTGATTTTCGGCACCCACAGGTGTTTTAAACTGGCGCACGATGCCAAACTGAGTAAATACACATGACACAATACACTCCACTCCACTGTGGTTGCAGCCATTCATGCTGCGAGTCTGATCAGCAACTTATGCGACTGGCCACCTCGAAGTGACATCGGGCTGTGTTTCTCCAAAAGTTGAGTCCGTGTCAACTTTGTCGGTAAATCCAGCCTAAAACATCAGTATTTGACAAGTTGGAAATGAGACACGACAATCAACTGTCTTAGAAATTGGACCCTTTAATGTATCGAAGAAAAACTTGACCACCTCTGCAGAGACCGTGGTATATTACCCACAACACTACCCAAGCAGTGTACCGGAGTCTACACCCAACCATGTGAACAGGTGGACTAACAATGACACAGGATGGGTGACATATTAAAGGAATAAACAACATAAAGTGTATTAATATAGTGTTGGGCCACCACTCAATTGTTTTTTAGTGACCCTAACCTCGAGGAAGAGAAGTGAACCCAAACTATTCCAGAAAAGTCCCCCCCCCCCACGTCAAAACAGAGCCACTGTATCCCTTCGCTGTTGTGGTCAGGCATTCAGGTTTGTACTGTTCTTTCGATGTACGCCACACATGCACTCGCCAACATGGTGGAGAATATGCTGAAGGTGGGATGGTCATACCACTTTTTTCCACATCTCTGTCTAACCAGCGCCCATGGTTTTTGCACCACTGAACTCTCAAACATGCATTCATTTTCATAATGAGGGGCTTATGCACTGCAACCCTGCTATAATATCCCTCTCTATGTAATTGTCAACAGACTGTTCTTGGTGACACAGGCTGACCATGTCCTGCAGCGACATTCTTGGTCACCGAGGAAGAGCAGCTGTCTTTAATTTCCTCACATGTTACATTAACGCAGAGGCAACACAGTAAACAAATGTACGCTGTCGACCACGATTTCCAATCCTATTGACTGAGGTCTTTCCCATAGATGTAAATACAGATCAGGTCAATTGAGTCATTGTTCCTATTGAAGCACTTTGGGACTGGGCCTTCTGCCATCTGTAACCCTACAATGAACCCTCTTTCAAAGTCAGTTACATCTTTTCCTCTTGCTGTCTTACATAAAAACTGAACTGTGCCTGACCAGTATTTTTTATGCATGCCACAGCGTATGATTGGATGTTAACTGCATAATTGTACCATGCAGTGCACCTGTGTGGAAGCGTCCGCATTCATCATGTTTCTACACTCATTTATTCAGGTTTTTTTTCTGTTAAACCTGTCACTTGTCTGTATATTACACATTGGGAAGTGGCTACAGGAAATTGGGAACAACAAAAATCATATGCAAATCCAAGCGTTTAAAGATGCAATGGGACACAGTCCTGTATCTTTTATGTGTTTATCCTCACCAGTGATCCCTTCAAGAACCCCAATATCAGGATAAAACCAATGCATTTAATGTGGTTCATCCACAAAGAGTTTGCGGAGTAACACAAAATTGACTGACTGACTGACTGACTGACTGAGTTTCAGTTGCAATATGATGCACTTGACCCATATCCTATACCCACCTGTAAACAGCTTGGCCAATGACACTTTGGGCACTGTTCTTTATTTGATATAAAAAACAAAAAAAACACAAGGAGTTCCTGGAAACCTTTCAGCATTAAGAAGTGGAGGCCTATTTAAAGTCTAGCTCTGTCTGGCTCAGTAAATTCAGACAAAGAAGATCCTCACTTGGTTTTACTGTCCTGTTATTGCGTTTGTATGAGATGTTTTATTTATTTATTTTTTTTTTACTTCACTTCTTTTCCCTGAAACACTATTACAGTGTTATAGCCTTCTGGTAAGAGTTTTGTCTTTCAGCACACTGTTCTTTGTGAGGGTCGGGTGGTTACCATGGCACCATACACACACACAGACAGACACACACAGACCCAGACAGACATACACACGCTGTGCAGCTGTGGCGTGATAAATGTGCAGATTGCTCCCTCTAGTGGGGTCTACTGTAGAAGAACTTGTCTTGGGCCAGTTTATTAGGTGCAGGTGTGACACACTCTGCCCCAAACACATGCGCAGTCAAACCAGGTCACAGTCAGAGTCATTTAAATGTCTGTCCTCTCTGCTCAGTGCCTTATGCACTTCAGGGAGGTTTGTGTTTGATTATGCATTGACAGAGCTCACGCTATTTGGGATTGTCAGCTTAACTGGGAAATTCTCCATCCGTGTAAAAAGAAGGCATAGTAAACTCAGCGTAGATGGGATAACGAAGACTGTAGAAGGATGAACGTGTATTTAATATAGGCTTGTTTATGACTAAAAACAGATTATTATAACAGAAATGAGTCCTCGCTCAGCCTTTATTCACCCACACAGGTTTTTTTTTCTTCAATTTGTTGCCTAATAAGTCTTCTTATCAGCACAGTGGGGCTGTGCAGGCAGGTATTTTCAATGAAAAAGGCACAGGTGTATAGATCATAAATCACTGATGGCTGATCCATTTAGCTTCAATTCAGCGTCCTGCAATTTCCTTCTAATGTTATTACAGTTTAATGTAGCGGGTCAGATTTGATGCAAAGTTTTTCTATCATGTTGAGTCAATGTGAATATATTAAAAAAGTAGTCTGATTAAATTAAATTGATGCAGACTTAATAGACATAATGTGGTTATCGGGGGTTTGTTATTATTCAACATAATGCATTTCAAATTATCTCCTGTAATAAATCACACATCTGGTTATCCAATGTATTCATGTCGATTCAACATGATAAGAAAACTTTGCATTAAATGGGACATCTTACATTGCAAAAAAAAATTGATGGAAAATATATATCTAATTAAAATACCATGAGTCATTGTTTAGGCAGATCATTCAGTCAGAGTGCAGTATTGAGCATGCTGGCTCACTGTCTTGGCTTACTAGGACACCTGAAAAGAATGGAGCAATTGTTAATGTTACTAGTAACACCTGTGGTTTTAGTAGCCCATTATAACAAGTCAAAACGCCTGCTGTGAAAAAGGCCTGACTGCACAGGTCCACTGACCAGAGAAGACGACTAATTAGGCAGGAGATGGAAAACATCTGTGTGGGTGGATCATGCCTGTGCAGGGTCATTAAAAATAGTTAATGCCAAATATTCAAGAATGTTGTTGAGTTTAACCTTGTTGTTGTTTCTCCCTATTTATTTATTTATCTTATTTAGAGAATCCTCTGGCTAGAAGTAGTCATAAGGACGTGAGGTATGTGTCTGTGTTAAGAGGCACAACAAATGTCTATGGAACCGTACGTGAACATATTGTGTATGTATGTATATAATATGTATGTAATATGTAGCTGTGACTTGGGAAACAAAACACTTAAATTGGTTCAGACTACATGCTTAATTGTTCAAAACCAAAGGATATCTCTCACACTCTGTCTGGAATGCTTAAATTCCGTCCAGTCCTCCTGAGGCCTCCTTCCATAAAGCCCATGCAGCTCTGACAGGCTAGCTCACACAGATCTCTGCCAGAACTGCTCAACGTTGCATCTTCTTCCTTTTGCCTTACTTTATCACGGGTTCAAATTTGGTTACATTTCACTGCAGAAAAGTACGCAGCCATTTACATTATCCTGACCTTTGACCTTACGCCAAATCAATTGCTTCATAGTTTAGCTCATCGTTGGCTGTGTCCAAAATCACTCACTCATTCCCTACTCCCTAGTCACTACATAGCGAGTCCAACATAGTGGAGTATATAGGAAGCTCATGGGCAGAAAGAAAAAAGCTGTTTCGGACACTACTCAGGTGCTGTTCATTACGTCACTGCTGTCACGCAGTTGAAACGTCATACATCAACGCCGGTTGTTTATCTCTCAGCGCAATGCATGATGGTAAAGGTTGCTTGGTACTTTTTTTTTTTGCGATGCGGACAGCACTACAAAATGGCGTACTCACTAGGTAGTGCACTACATAGGGAGTAGTGAGTGATTTTGGACACAGCCCATGTCTCTGATCAGCTCTGCTGGTGTTTTTAGCATCTAATTAGCTGCCATTTTACCATGAAAATCACCACAATAACTATTTTTATACAATGGACATGTTAAATAAGGAGTATGATCCCTATGAGCCTCAGCTTCAGGCCATTACACACGTGCGTGCGGCTAGGATGTTGGAGCAAACAATACACACTTGACATTTTGAGTACACGAAAGCAACATGATGAAACTGCATCAAACGTTCTTTTTATTTATTCAAAATTGCATCATAGGTTGAACATTGGTTCAGTAGCCACATTAGCCATGCCAACGCCTGATCAAACAGGCTAACCTTCAAAATAAACAGTAGGCCAAAAATATGTACAGCTTTGCAAAACTTGCAGCTGGTATCGGGTATTGATCCATTCTTTAGCTTGGACCGTAAGCAGCCGTAATTGATAATGCCATCTGCAGTAGACCAGGAGTCACACACTGTACTGGCACCATTTTAACATTGACATCTTTTACAGGGGGGCTATTATACTGTAGATCGTGGACGTTGGTGAGTGGCCTATCCATCCATCCCTCCATGAAAAGGTCATATTTGAGCTTACTAATACATACTATTTATATGTATAAGTATATAGGTATGTAGGCAGTAATTTATATTTAGTGATACTAAAAACTCATGTATATGCTTTTTTCTCTTCTCAGATTGACTTGAAAACATGTTACAACAAAAAACAAAAATTTACAGGGGACAGTTTGTAGATTTTGCCGTAAAACTTGAAGAGAAGTGCAATGGCTGTAAAAAGAAAGAAGACTGAGCCGGTGTCCACCTAAGCCAGCCTCCCCTCTTTTAATAGACAGCTAATGGAGAAAAATGAATGATGAATCCTAATGAAGAACGGGGGACGGGGCAGGAGGGGGGTACGTGTTTCCAACCATCCATGTCATATAATTTTGACTGTGATGAATTAAGGAAAATTATTGCAAAGTAAACTGTGTATTCATTGCAGGAGGTATCATTTATCACCTCCTGACCTGTCAGACTACTTAATCAATTAATGCCCGTGCAATAATCCATCTTCAGTCTTTCCATGAAGCGAGCACTGGATGTCAAATGGAAGTGGTCATTCATCACAGGCTGACCATTTGAGACAAAAAATATACACTGTCTCGGTGTACCTCATGCTGAATCTACTTCAAATGAACGCAACAATAAAAACACATTTATTATGTTCCAATAACATTTTACTGCCAGAAGTTCAGAAAGGAAAAAGATATGGAGGAAACATGAATGATTACATTCATATTCATATACAGAGAATAGCACAGTATTTACAGGTTTGGATTTTCTTTCTTTACATTCCAACAAAAGACTACCAGATATATGTTCTCCACAATATGGTGACATTTTTAAAGATAATTTAATTAAAGAATTCTTTCAACTTATAGAGCTTTTGATGTCATACAGATTTTTTGAAACCTAAATAAAACTTGCTCTACGGACACTGTACTGACACTGCAGGAATGTAATGAAATGTGCTTTACTCAATTGAGATGTTGCTATGTACAAATGCCATCGTTTTTATCTTGCAGACGTTAATCCCAACAAAAAAACTGGACCTCAGCTTCAAGCAAGGTACCGGTAAATTGTGATGTCAGTCTTCCTCAAGTCAACAGCCTACTGTAAGTAACAAAAGCAAAACCTTTAAACAGAAAAAATACAATATATATCTAAATTCAAGAGCAGGAAAGTGTATTTATTTTAACTACAACATACAAAATGTATTTCATATATATGCATGATGCTCCACCTGGAGGGTCATGTACTTTAGTGTAAAACATGACCTTAAATCCGTCACTTCCTGAATAAAACGTTGGCATTTTACACTTCTGCCAACAAGATATACTCAAGTTTGTACTTTTAAAACGCTTCGTATAAACATGTTTGTGTCTGGCTGCTTGTTAAAGCTAACATGGATATATTTAATGAGGAGCGTGAGGTATATCTGAAACAGATGCATGGTAATATGACCACAGAAACTCTTGATAAGAAAGCAAGGGAAGGTATTAGAACAGCCACACTGAGATCCATCCCTAAGAGTATAGAGGGAACGCAATGAGGGAGGCAGTGTGGTTGGATGATAAATGTGAAGAAGCTGTGATAATTAAACACATGGCATTTTAACTGCTGAAAAGAACTCCAACATATTACCCAGTGCAGAAAGCTCAGGCAGTAGCAAGGAGAACAATAAGACAGGCGAAGCGGACATACTGGAGAAAGTTTTTGTGGCTCAATTGGGAACACAAATCCAGTTGAAGCGGTGTGCGGGGTGATTAAAAAGATGGGAGGGGACAGAAGGGAGAAGAGTTATCCTATGCAGAGATAATGGTTTATACTTTGTCAAGGTACACCGTTCAAATAATTTGTCTAGGCAGGGAAGAAGGGACAGAGAGAAAACAAAATCCAAAAAAAACAAACTGAGGCCTGAGGGATAAAGGAAAATACTGAAGACGAGCAGAGCGTTCCATTCACATTAGAACAGTAATAAGGGGCCCTGGCTCGACTGCATCAGGTAAGGATGAATATGGATGAACTGGCTAATGGACTTTTTGAATACAAGAACCACTCAGGTAAAGGTAGGATCGGAGGTTTCCACCAAACATGAGGTCAATAACGGGGCACTGCAGGGGATTGTGATAAGTCCCATTCTCTATTATGATGAATGACATCTTTGAAAATATATAATCAGATAAGGGAATATCATCATTGGCAAGTGATGGGTGCTTGTAAAAAAAAAAAGAGGGACTGTAGCTGATAATAATAATAACAATAATAATAATAATAATAAGGTTCTGTCTGGCTAAATGTTCTTTCTTTTGTCGTGATGCATTCTTGGATATGATGGGGGCCTTTTAAAATCCAGCATGCATCTAATTAGGCATATATAGCGTATTTTTCGAGTGAGGTGTAAGGATCTGCATCAAAAATATATACTTGGAGAATCAGATACGATCAAGGCGTCCACAACAGGAGAGGGAGACGTCATTAAAATCTAGTCTTGACCGAAGCTAACGCAGCAGCTGGAGACCTGGGAGTGCATGGAAAGGAGCGATGTGTTTATAATCCCTGTGTGGCCGCTAGAAACACTGGCAGTAGAGCATGGCCTTAAATGCATCACTTGTAAACTATACAATGCCGAGCAGAGGCAATATGAATATTGTTCATTCATTTTTCCCACGGTGCAGAATGCATCATGTGACAAACCAGCTGATGTTGAGGAGCCGCGGCAGGAAGCCCGCCCTCTCCTGTGACGCATGGTTCACTCTACGGTACGCCATTTGTGTCTAGCAGCAAAAAGCGCGGACAGTGGAAATAGTCGTCTAACAAGAGGTAAGTTGAATTGTGGCTGGACTGTACTGTCTAATTATTGCTCGAGTTGTTTTTACTGGGACGGCAGACGACTCGTTTGGTTGTTTTCAAGCACTGTTTGGGCAACATAGAGCACTGTTTCGGGAGTCGACGTTAGCCTCCTTTTTGGGCCTCTGTGCTGCCGTCGTTTTCAATGCCATGGAGTGATCTGGACCCGCCTTCGCCCCGCTGTGATTGGACTACACAGCTGATGTCGGAATTCAATTGGACGCGCTCGGGGTATCTCAAAAATACAGTTGGGAAAACATGTCGCTTGTTAGCATGTTAGCTGCGGTAGACAGCAACCGTATCTACAACAACTTTACCCCGTTTGTGTCCTGGTAGAAGAGCCACCTACGCCATGAAGGGAGTTCAATGCAGTATTTTACACTGCAGCACTGGACGCTTCACCGTTACAGTTTTGAATGTGCAGGCTAAAACCTGTTCGGCTAACTTTATCACTTTTAAGCTAGCATCAGATGCTTGGTAGAGATACCGCTGGAAATTCACCCAAATAGAAATAGCAACTCGACACTGTGGCTAAGTTGTGGTCGAAGTCTTTTTAAACCAGGAGAGGACGCCGCATTCGCTGTCAGTCCTCCAATGTGATCTAAACTGACACCGTAACCCTCTTTCCGTTATATGCTAGGTTACGTGCTCTGCTGTGCAGAGGGATCGTGAAACCGATTTCCCACTTAAAAAACACGGAAGCATGAATTAGACACGAATTAACACCATTACTAACCACTCATAAACGACCCCTCATTTCGGGCTACACTCGATTTTGATGTTTGCGATCACATAAGCGGGTTACTGGAAGTTCCAACTTGAGATAGTGTCCCTCCTGCTAATCCTGTTGCCATATTCTACCAAAATACACATTAGATGGCGCTAGTGAGCACAGTGAGCTCATTCTCAAAATTGGACTTCCTTGAAATGAAGTGTGTTTTAGTTGACCTCATTGACTTTATATAAATATATCTTTAGATTGTGATTGACCCTAACAGAACCCCAAAGATCACTTTTTACAACATACATATTTACAGTTTTGGATACAAGGCATGAACCTACTGCACTCACGTAAGTCCAAAGCAAGCACAGGCCCCATTCTTGATTTCACTCAAATCCTCACTGATATAAAATTAACATAAAAGGTACAAGACAGGAGAGTGTCTAACCTTTGTGACAGTGTATACAGGGAGTGGAAAAAAATGAAGAAGCAAAATAGCTCAAGATGTCCCCTCTATTTAATATACACAGTGTATTGTGGACATGGTGGTGGAGAAAGACTAAAAGATGCACTGCAAATTTGAGGTTCCTCTAGCTTGAAAAATACCAATTATGCAGTTATACATTAGTTTTGTACCATTGCTTATGAGCATCACCTAAAGAGCTTTAAGACACAATTTGCTCAAGAAGTCAACTGGGGACCAACAGCAACCATTAGATCTAGGAAAAGTCATTTAGTTCGTTTTGATGCAGTCCACATTGATCTTACTTGGGTGCTGCGACAAACCTTTAAAATAAGACTTAATTGATCCCTCACTGGGGAAATTCACTTGTCACAGCAGCTCAAGAGTTATAAGCAGAGGGAGAACAGTGATTCAAAGGCAGATCAAAATGAACCAACACAAAAGACAAGCGAAGATAGAATAATACAAAAAATAGGGTAAAAAATAACTAATAATACAAACTATATACACAGTGTACTTCTTTCAGATACAGATATGACCATGATAGACACTTGCAAATGATAATTGCACCCATAGTAACATACACATGATGTGTAGTAACACACTAATATAAGGGATATGAGCACCCAGTTCAGCAAATTAACAACAAAAAAGTTTGTCAGTTTGTACACATGTGGCAAAAAGGAACATGCGACAAATACAGAAAAGACATGCAAATAGAGAAACACTTGTTGGCGGTGCATTGAGCTGTCTCAGCCACTGTAAAAATAAATTGCATCGTTGCCAGAAAAACAGACATGCTATGTAAAGCATTAGAAATGTGATTCTTCATAATCGAATCTTAAGCTGTACTTATGATACTACTACTGATCTAATTGTGGGAATGGCTGTAGCTCTACTGAATCATGTTCACAAGCTTTTCGTAATGAGTCTCGTAATGACATATGTATACTCCATTTAACAACTGTGAGTTAAGTGGACTTGTTTTGCTCGTTCAATAAGCAGAAACTGCCAGCTCTCATGCTGGCATGTATATACTGAACAGTTTGCGTCTGGAAGCACTAGATGGCGACATTTACTTGTTCTAAATCAGATAGTGTTGTTGAAGAATAGGTCACTTTTCAGAAGCTTGTGGTTAGTTACACAATGTGTGCTCTTTACTTGAGTACAGAATTTTGTTTAATTCACTGAATTGGGTTTCAAACAACTGAAGATGCCAAACATAATTTTTGTGTTTTTTTTTCACCCCCAGGAGCTTGATTCATCATGATAGCAATCAACTTCACGATTCTATAATTACAACAGGATATGAAATGGATAAAACACTGACATCAGGAAAGGAGGCTGTTGAGGACAAAGTGCCCGGAAATGACACCAGTGGGAAGTTGCAGCTAGATGATGTAGAAATGGAGGAAACTAAACGAAACTCACCCAATAGGTCTGCAAAACCTGATGAAGCAGATGAGGAACTCACTGAGAGACTGCGGCCAGACTCTGGACCTGAAGATGGGGATAGCCTCTGCACAGTTTGTGGCTTCTCAGCCAAATGTCCAAGATCACTGAAGATTCACTATGCAAGAAAGCATGGAAATAACTCAAAGAATACCAACAGAACTGCAAAGCCAGCTGAAAAAAGTGAAAATGTCCCTGACCCAAGTCCATCTGAAATCCAACAGGAAGTATACATGGAGACAGAAAGTGCCGCTGAAGTTCAACAAAACCCGGGGTCTGATCTTGATCAGTTGAGATCAATGGCCAATGACACTGGCATGAGTTTAACCAAAAAGGAGACCAATATAGACAAACAGCAGGCAGATCAAGAAGAACCAATCCAAACCCAAGAGAGAAGAGTTAGCAAACGAACCCCAAAACCTAAAGTGATACATTCCTGCAACTATTGTGGTCAAGAGTTTAGGGACAAATCCCCTTTAGATGTGCATATCCAGAGATACCACACCAAAGACACCCCATACACACGTGAGTACACTATTTTTCAATTTAGTCAAGAGTTGAAAATTCAGATTAATACTGAGTTTTTTTCACTATTTCTGCATTATTGATTGAGGATTTTTTGACTGTTTTTAAACCTGATGGTTAAAAAGAGATCTGACAAAGGTTATCTTTGACATGTCTTTCAGTTGCCTCTGTCGAGAACATGGAAAATGAAAACGAAGCTGAGGATCCTGGCAGCGCTGTGAGGGCCACTCCAACAAGAGTTGCAGCCAAACGTACACTCAGCAGGTTCCAGCTGAAGTGTGCAAACTGTGATTTTAGGGTTAGCACCCCTGCATTGCTGGAAAGCCATGCTCGTGTCAAACACCCCGACCAGGAGTGGTACCGATGCAAATTGTGCAACTTTTTCTCAGCCACATCTAAGTGGATGGAAGTTCATCTGTCCTCTGATAACCACGTGCAGAAGGAGAACGGGGAGAAAAGCACAGAATCTTCCTCATTTGAAGCCTACGTTGAGAGTATAAACAGAGACATTGCTAGAGATAGTGCTGTTATGGATGATATTGCTCAGGTGGCTGGAGGAGAAGGGTCAGCTATTTTGAAAGAAGGAGATCAAGAAGCCGAAGAAGCAGTCGAAGCTACCAAGGTTGTGTCGGTTGAGGAGGAAGATTCAGAGCTTGAACCTCCCAGAAAGAAAAAAGGAAGACCAAAGCACGGGTCTACGACCACTTGTGGATACTGTGGCCTGGTAGTGTCTAACGCTACTAACCTCAGTGTCCATGTCCGCCGCAAGCACAGCAAGGACTATGGCTACAGCTGCACTCTGTGCAACTATAGCTGCGTGACCAAAGGAGACATGGATCGTCACTGTATCACAAAGAAGCATGTTAAACGTGCACAAGAGTGTTCAAATAAGAACCCGGTCAACAATCACACAAATGAATCAACGCAGGAACCAACGGCTACTCAAGACCAGGAACCTAATGCAGCCTCACAGACGACCGACAAAGAGCAAGAACCTGACAACACTGCATCCAAAGATGACAGTGCAGAAGAGCAAACTCATTCAGACACAAGCCAGAAAAAAAGTAAATATGACTCTGTTAATGCCTGCGTCCATTGCGATTTTGTAGCTCAATCAATTCCTTCGCTCCATCTTCACATAAAGAGAAAACACACCAAAGACTTTGAGTATGTCTGTCTAGCATGTAGCTACTATGCCGTAACGAGCAGGGAAATGTCACGGCATGCCAACACAGAAAAGCACAAACAGAAAAGCCAGAAATACCTGGAACCAGTAGGGAGTGAGGGGCAACGAGCTGTGACACTCCCAGTGAAGGATGTCATTGAGCTTGTGACGGCAAACTCTAACTCAGTGAGTGAACCATTGAGCCCCACAGAAGAGTCTGACTCTTGTTCTGATGACAGCCAAGCTATGGAAAGTCAGAGTACAACTGCACCCTCCGTCACAACAGTGCCTGTTGTTGCTGTGGCTAGCGTGGCTGGTAGCGCAGATGAGAAGCAAGCAGAGAATCTTACATCTTCCACTGGTGGTGAACAAGATCCAGCCCACCAGACAGCTGAACCTGAACCCCAGGAGGCTCCAGTAGAACTCCAGCCTGCAGTGGAGCAATCTGAACAGCAAGCGAGCCAGGGGGAAGGGGCTAAACAAGCAGAAGATGAAAACCTGAATGCAGATGTGATGGTTGTAGATGCCAAAAGTGACAGTATGAGTACTGATACACAATTGTCCAAAGCCCCTCCCTTTGATGCCTGCATTGTATCCATGAAGGCCCTTACTGAGCAGGATCAGACTCTCCAGGAAGGTCTGGCTCTAGAAGGCGAGGCTGCTGTGATATGTCTGACAGGAGGAACACCGGTGCCCGCCAGCTTCCTGCCTTTCACTTCTGCATATGTCAAGAAGCTCAAACGTAAGGGAGGGAGGAAACTGAGAGAGGAACCCAAAGGAAGCATCGCTCGCATACGCTGCGACGATTGTGGCTTCATGGCCGACGGCATCAGTGGCCTCAACGTCCACATCTCAATGAAGCATCCCTCCAAGGAGAAGCACTTCCACTGCTTGGTTTGCGGCAAGTCATTTTACACCGAGAGCAACCTGCACCAGCACCTGACCAGTGCTGCCCACGCCCGCAACGAGCAGAACAGCGTGGAGGAGCTGCCCGAAGGGGGTGCGAGCTTCAAGTGCGTGAAATGCACGGACCGCTTTGAAACGGAGCAGGAACTCTTTGTTCACATAAAGGAGAAACACGAAGAGCTTCTGAGGGAGGTCAACAAGTACGTGATGGAGGACACAGAGCAGATCAACCGCGAGCGCGAGGAGAACCAAGGCAGTGTGTGTAAATATTGTGGGAAGGTGTGCAAGAGCAGCAACTCCATGGCCTTCCTGGCACACATTCGCACACATACTGGTAAGTATCTTGCTTCCATTTACTCATACACTCTTTCTTTCTCCCCTGCTCTCTTTTTCTCTCACACACAATGCACAGCTTATACACCAATGCAGTATGTAGGCTGTGTAAAAGCAGGTCAAAGCTATTATCCCTCATTTTATGTATGGTATTGAATAAAGAAAGAAAAAAGGGCCGTCTTAACCCTTCATATCACCACAGGTCTGTTAAAACACTGCATGACAACTAGACTTACAAAGATTATACAAATGAATCTCCAACTACTTTGACATTCGATAAATCAAGATGATTTTTAAGATAGAAAACTCAAAATTTTCCAGCTTCTTAAACGTGAATATCTTCTGGGTACTTTATACTTCTATGACAGTAAACTAAATAAATCTGTATTGGACAAAACAAGACATTTCATCTTTGGCTTTGGAAAACACTGATCAATATTTGTGTCCGTTTTTAGTTTATAGACCACACTGTATCAAGTAAACGAGAAAATAATTATTCATTGCTAATAAAAATAGTGGTTAGTTGCAGCCTTAATGACAACGCAGTATTAGGAAAGTGTTTACAGTTGCTGTATATCTTATCTCCCTGCAAATATTTGAATTAGTAACTCAGAAACATTTTTCAGATAGATTGTGATAGAATTTATAAATTTAATTCGACTAGAGATGAGATTTTGATGGCAAAATTGTGAAAATACATTTGTTTAAAAGCAATCTTATACGTTTATAGCTGTAAAATGTGTATTTATTTAATCTGTGACTATTAAAATTGGTTTCCTTGGTCGTTCTTCATGAGCACTTAAACACATCAAGTTTTACCAAAAGGTCTTAAAAGAGAAACAACAATCTTTTGTGTGCAGCTCAGCTATTAGGCCATTGACCAAAGCTGTATTGTGTGGGGAGATACGGCATCCTCTTTGGCAGTCAAGCTAATGTTAAAGCTACTATCTGCTGCAGCCAGGTAATAGCTGTTTCAGTAGAGGTGAAGGTAAAGACTGATTGAGCTTCAGACCAGCAGGAGAGACGCTAATGGACCCCAGATTGGGATTCCCTGAACAACGCTTGGTCAGAGACATGTGCGACTCATAATTGATGTGTCCATTACCAAGACTCAGTTGTAATTATAGTCAATAAGTCTCTGTAAATGTGTTAAAGCTTAGGCTAAAAGCATTGGAGGTCCAAAGAGAGGTGGGCTAATAATTTAAAATAATCAATGCAGACGTATTCAAAGCCTTTAATTTCCCTTGTGTCTGTACGTCCATGTTTGTGTGTATGTGTGAGCACTCGTACGCCTCGTGGATGTGTGTATATGTCAGCCTTCATGGCTAGCTGATTATGCTCAATCCATTAAGATTTATCTTGTCATTTATAATGCAAAGCAGGGCTGCGTTGGCCGGGGCTTCGGCTGCGAAATGTCCGGTAGGTTAAGAATATAGGGCGCTCCATTACTTTTCCCTGACCATGTGTATTAATTGCTTTTAAAATCAACTTAATGCAGGAACGAGATGTGAGGGCGCCATCAATAAATGCCCTTCTCTGCCTCCTATGGTTCACCCTTCTTTCAGCCCAAACTTTAATGGGACTTTAATTGAAGTCCATGCTATGTGCTTACAATATGTGCATGTGATTGTGTGCGTCTTTGCGTGTGTGGAGATAAAATACGATTGTTTCCACTTTCAGACCCTGTGACAGTAGATGGTTTGTGAAGATCGCAGCTTTGTCATATAGCCAGAAAACAAGTAATAATATTCCCTTTAGTGTACTGATTGAATACTGGTGAAGTCCTTGAAACAATGTGCTGATTTCACTCCATTATGTCATCATATTCCCATAAATGCGGTGGGCGAAATGTGTTGCACATGTTGCAAAATGTCTTGATATATCTTTACTTCGGTTGTTTCAGAGGGATGACCAATTTATTTGCTGAGGCAGAGGAATAATTTTACTTAGAGGAACCATTTGTTTTTCTTATATCTAGTACTGTATGTATGCCAGTCACCTTGTGTGGCCAAAGTCAGATTGCTTCCTGCTAAAATCCGATTGCTTGAAGCTGTACGAATTGGAGGTTAAAATCCCAATGATTAATGTCTGGCCACCACTTTCTTCTTATTAACGGTCCGTCTATATGTATTCATATTTCTACCCTGTGTCATAATTCTTGAGTTTTGAGGTCACTTACTTAGTGTTACTTAAGAAAATGAAAGCTGTGACACTGAGGTCCCAACAGATGGCTCCAAGTCAAGGGCACATTCTGAGGTTTGAAGTGATGAATACTTTGTTTTTTAGGGTTACCTGATTTTATTCAATTGAGTTATGTTCTTGTTTATGAGATTACTTCTCCACTTTCATTTATGCTGTTCTTATTTGTGGAAAGTACCTATTTCTCTTCATTTTGACAACATATGCCAGTTGTTATTATTGCTAAGTTCCCTCATTACAGTGAATTATTCACCTTTTATGTGGTGGTCATTTATTCTGGGAGTTTGTTTGTGGGGCTGTGGAGCTGCACGGTGGGGGTCTGCCAGTTTCTGGGCTGGGAGCACGTCCAGATCCTTTTAATTAAGACCTAGTTTTTATTCACTTGATTAATCAGTGAAATCAGGAGTCGGCAGTGGGAGGCTGCACACAGATTTGTCAATTTGTCCCTTAAAGGAACATGCTTGCATTTTGCCAATGAGGGTACAGCTGGAATTTGCATTTTGAGGTAAATTGGTCACTTTTTCACTGGAGTGAGCTGTCTGACCTCAGACTGAGCCTTAAAGTAATGGACGCACATGCCATGCATACACGTGCACATGCAGGATGTGATGTGTGTTTGTACAGATAACTGGAAAGTAAAACCGCAAGCACAGCTGCCTTATGTCAGGATTTTTAAAATGTTTTAACCTTAAATCCTCAAAGTTGTTTAGTGTTTTCCACCAGGGGTTCATGAGACATTGAAATCTGCACTGAAAGCAACATTTTCCCTCAAAAACACTGTGACAGAGGAGGACCTTGTATCAATTTCAAAGTGGATGGACATCACAAATGAAATAAAATAATTATGTTTATTATAGTCAAGGTCAAGTCCATTTTGAAACCAAATCCAGACCCAAATGCGGTACACCAAAATGGACAAAAATACAAAAATGTAAATGCAATGCCAAAGATAGGACTGAAGTAATCCAAAAATCACAATTTCACAATATCCAGCTACATTTTTTTGATAATAGTAAAATCCACAAATGAATCATTGTGGTGCTACAGTAATGCCTATTCTCGAGATGCAAGGAAACAGCAGTTTAGCACAGATCCTATCCAAAAAATCACGTCATCATAATTTTTTCTTTCATTTTTCAGTGAAATGACCATTCCCACTACAATCGTCACTTACATCCTTAAGCAATATCTGTCAAAACAATTGCAATCTGATTTTTGTGTGCGTGTATGGGGTGGGGGGTTGGTCATCCGCAGTCAAGGAGGTTTTTTAAGGATGAAGGATGAGCTTTTGATTTATATGCATTAGTTCAATACTAGCCATCACCTTCACTCGCCATCTGAATTAATCAGTGCATGGAAGACAAGAAAATGTATAAGGACCAGATGGAGAAAACTGTGAAATGGTGAAAGCTGCGTCAAACTGAAAAAAGACTGGGACAAGACTGAAGTATTTACAGCTCTAGATTTAATTGCAGTTTTTCCCATGCCAGCACCTCCTGCTGCAGTGGTCACCATGCAGGCAGTGGAGGGACTGTGAAACAGTGTGTACAGACGGAAGTCTCCAGGCTTCAGAAGTCTTTGGATGAGCTGGCACAAGACCATAAGAAGGCACTGGAGGACAACTTGTTTCTCAGGAGAACTGTTGTGGAGCTGGGGCGGGAGCTTGCCAAACTTTGTGAGGAAGTATGAAGGAGAGGTTAAACCTCAATTGAAAGGGTGGTGACTGGAACTGTGAGCAGCCACAGTGTTCCCCTCACTTGCCACCATTGGCATTTCATCATAGGTGTAGACCAGCTGTCCAAACACCATTAACCCCTAATGTCCTACCATACTATGTTCTGCAGACCGTGGATCTAGCGGTAAAAAACACATTTTTTTTTTAGAGCTGCCAGACACCGATATGGCCACCAGTGTCCAGATACTGGACCTGGATGCACACTGTGTGTGAATAGGTCAGACGGCAAGCAAGGCCTCCCCAGGAATGTTATTCAGAAGTTAAAGGAGCCTTTTCAGCAGTGCTACAAGAATAGCTACCAGAACTGGATAAGACATTAGCGACAACAGTAGGGCATTAATAAAAGACTGAGAACTTCTGGGAATGTGGATCCCAGGTGTAAAATGGTTCATTGCTGTTCAGTAAACTCTTGTGTTGGTGCTTGCTGCTTTTAAAATACCTTCCTTTTTAGAAAATGTGTGTAATCTGAAGTGTTATATGCCTTGTACGATCATTAATTTATGCAGTAAAATGGCATATCTGTTGTTTTGGAAAGGTTGACAGCTGTTTTTTTTGTACCTGAGGGAATGGTGCACAAGTTGTCTTTGCCTATTTGAGAGACTTCAGTTTCATGTCCTTTCACATTAAGGTACTGCACCGCCAATGTACACCACCACTGTCTGACGCAGAAGTACCCAAAGTCGTCCTGCAGAAAAATGTATTCTATTGTTGACTAATTGGTCATCAGTATGACATTCTGACAGGTAGCGAGGACACCCGTCCCCCACAAATCAGCCAAACATAAATTCCCAACTGATAATTTACTAACAGGTGTGCACCACTCTTAATGACAAAATGAAGGCTCCTCTCTGAACAAACACAAACACTTGTGACACAGGTTTCTAATGGAGGCAGGATACTATTATTATATATATATATTATATTATTATACTATTGTTGGATGACGTCAGTGCATTGAAAGTAAACTTCACTGGCAATTTAATGATTAAAATGTGTTTTTCTGCATTATGTTCTGTTAAAAAAAGTTGTCTTATTGACACATATTGGACAACACGCACACCAATACTGTTATATCTTTCCTAGGCAAATCGACCAATCATTATATCCTGCTCTAATCACGAGGAATATTAAAGAAATGATAAAAAAAAATGTTAAAACAGTTGTGCAATGTCTCCTGTGGCTCTGAGGAAACATACCAAAGTTTGAAGAAAGAAAAAACTTTTTTATGTTAATGTTTTTATCTTGACTTGGGCTTGCGATTTTTAATAGAAAGTGGGGTGAAAGAAACAATCGTGTTGCATTGTTGGAAGTTATGGTTTTATAATTATTTTATTATTAGTGACTAAAACGCAGGATATCTTGTACTCTGCTGCTTCGATTTTGACATTTCTGTTTTTGATTTGTATTGTGTCAGTCTCCATTAAAACACTGGAGTTGATACAGTTGATACGGTTGCAAATTTTAAATGTTATTTTTTTAATTTACTGAGGACTCTCTCTCCTCTACTCTTGCATTCAGTTCTACTATATTTTAGTTTGTGCTGATGTGCACAGGTGAAGCTCCTCTATATAGGATACTATTTAATACTTCTGTGACTTATGGTGCTATATATTAACCAGGTTCTAATCCACTAACTGTAATGTAAAATAGATCTATGGGTTGTCTACTATAATTGTAAACAATGTGATAGATAAAAATACATTTAGACTGGATATCTGCAACATTTTGTGTATCAGATTATGAGACAGTAGGCCTGGGAAAAAGAAACCAAACAATTCAGATATTTAAATATGAAATGATCATGGAGTATTTTTCTGCCTCCACGACTGAAGATTAAAGCCTGCTATAGCAATAGTGTGTGGCGTGTGCAAGGCTTAAGGCATCACCTTGCGAGCGTGTGTGTGTGTGTGTGTGTGTGTGTGTGTGGTGAAACATTGCATGATGGTTCTTCTCTCCTCTCAGGAAATGAATTAGTCATTCCCTGTCTCATCTGGGATGTGAGGGAGCCACATCGCCCCTATGTGGATGGCAATATTAATTTAACATGACACTGCATTGATGGTCAATTTCAGTTTCACGGAGGCTGTTTAAGTGGAGTGGTGGAGTATTAATGTGATAAGATGTGAGAACTGAGGGACGTTACATCTCTCTCCTCTCTGCCATGTCTCATACTCAGCCAGCCATCTGGACAAATCAGCTCCCCGCACGCCTCCCTCTCACCTCAACTTTAGGTTGTGTGTGTGTGAGTGAGTGAAAGGGAGAGAGAATGATTGTTTCTCCGTCTGTTTGTCCAGAGGGTGATTATGTCTTGTGAATTTAATGCGCGTGTCTGCATGCACATGCATAGGTGTGGGGTGGGGCTCTGCATCTAGATGTAGGTA
This sequence comes from Spondyliosoma cantharus, assembly GCA_900302685.1. NCBI lineage: Eukaryota > Metazoa > Chordata > Actinopteri > Spariformes > Sparidae > Spondyliosoma > Spondyliosoma cantharus. Next base: position 13,788 of record OMLP01040287.1, on the reverse strand, counting down.
AGTGTAGGTGTCATGGTGGGTGTGGTATGAGTGTGTATGTCGGTCGTTCGTTTTTTTATGGGTGTTGATGATTGTGTTGTGTGGTTTCATTTTTTTATAAGTTTGTGTGTGAAAGTGTCTGCACATTTAGGTGTGAAGTGCATAGTTATGCATAGGGACTTAATGTGTTTTTCCAGCTTTATTTGTTCTTGTGTATGTGCCTTTGTGACTGTGCGCAGTGATTTGTGTGTTTGTGTGTGTGTGTGTAGTGTTCTGTAGGGACATGTGAAATGAAGAGGCTGGCTTTGCTTTTGCCCATGTGTGGACCCCCACCCGCCCCCTGTGTTTATGGGCCTTGTTAGCACAAGCTTGCCTTTCAATCTTCGTTACCGGCTTAAAATTCGATGTGTCGTACTTCCAGCTCACAGCAAGTGAACCGTGTATGAACGAATTAGTAATCTACACAAAGTGCTTAATCAAATCAGCGCCTGCCCCTGGAATAAATATTGTAGAACGTCTTGGGATATTCACTGCGAGTGGGTGAGGGTTTGCTCAGAGATGCATATGTGGATATCATATCATACCAGGCCGCCACTTAGACTGCAGTGTCGCTCTGTGTGATTCTGGCCTAAATCTGGCTCAGCCGGCCAGACAAAATATTCCTTCTGTTTCACCAAATGTATACATTTAATTTTCCTGAGCCAGTGTAGGCTTGAGTAAATAGTTTATAACTGAATTTAAAGTTTGGTAAGCCACATGAGTAACTGATTTGATCTTACATAAACAACCATTTTTAACTAAAGAACCCAGTGTCGTCTCTTAACTTGAGCCTGTGTGTTTGTGCGTCACACACTGAACGCGGAGGCATCAGCCCTCGCAGCTCAGCTTTTAAGTGACTGATTGCAGGCAGAGGCTCTGCCACTCTCTCAAATGCTACCCCGCCCTCTGGACTTATTAATGACAATAATTAGGGAGAAACCTCCCCGCGAAGCCCGCCAGAGTGATTAGCGCTTTAATGATGGAATGGGAGGTAGTGAGCGCACACAGAATTGATTTACGTATTCGCCCTGACCTTTGGAATCCAATTTACGCGTCCACAGGCAAAGGAAGAGTAGGTAAGAGATGAAGGAGAGTGACAAGGATAGATAGAGAGTGAAAGAGGAGACGCTTGGCACTCGGAGTGTGACTGTAGTTTTTATGGGGACTGTAGTAAAGGCATCTGTTTTTATAAATCTGAAGTCATTTTGTGACTGTGAAGCAGGTTGAAGTCCTAGCACAGAACTAATAACAGTCGTACAAGCCTGGCATTGAAAAATGATCCGTAATGTAAAATCTGATTTCTGCTCAGCAGTTATTCAGTCATGTTTTATTAAAATTGCCACTTTTTCCCTTCAAACATAATATTACTGACGGATATGAACTTCCTATACGTTGTTTTGCAGGATCCAAGCCCTTCATCTGTAAGATCTGCAACTTTGCAACTGCTCAGCTGGGAGACGCCAGGAACCACGTGAAGCGACACCTCGGCATGAGGGAGTACAAATGCGACATCTGTGGGTGAGTTACGTCTTTTAAAGAGGATTGAAAACACTTTCTGGGATAGGATTCAACACTACAGAGGTGTGAAACAAAGGCTTGGCTATGTACATTTGGAGACAGAAGGCTCAATCATACAATCCGATTGTATGAAAGCTTATGAGAAAATGACCCCACTTTGTGCTTGATTTATTACCTCAGTAAACGGTGTCCTAAATAGTTTATAGTCTTAATCACTAGTTTAAAGTCTTCTTTAATATGGCATGATGTTCATTTTGTAGATGATGGTCCCAGTTAGCTTAGAATTGACTGAAAAGCAGACTATGCTTTAGGTTGTGGCTTGGTTGTAGGTTGTCTGTCCATAGTTTCTCCGTCAGATCCAATCAAGTTATCCTTCCTAGACCCTACCCCCTTGTCTAAAAACAGTAACTTGATCATAAGTATATATACAGCCATGTGATTGTGTATGTAATTCAGCTGGATCAGGTAAGTTTGAGACCAATGAATTAACATTTAGAGTTAACATTACCTGCTGTCTCTTTAAGTGTCACATATTTAGCTTTGGTATAGCAACGCAACATAGAAGTAAGTTAGTAAAACTATATTTATATAGAAACTTAAGGTTACTATGTCATTACATAGACACACTGTCAAAGCTTACAGGAATCCGAAACGCGGCGAGCAAGTGTTGAGATCATGAAGAAGCCAGTTTAAACATGTTGTTTTTTCATTTTTCTTTTTAAATAGTAAACTGACTCAGCTGATCTAATGGAAAGGGGGGGGAATTGTTCCAGATGCAGAGTGCTACGACAGCAATAGAGCAGTCACCTTTTGATTTTAATGTGCAGTGTATAGCTTCCAGAATAGTGTGGAAATTGAGAAGCAAACACAGATGAGAGCCAGCGAATGGTTGTGCTCCTACAGTCAGGTGAAGGAAAATTTCATGTTGGTGTCTCCAGGAGTGATCGTTTGTAATTATCTATTGCCCAGCCTACTTTAAATTGCATTTGTCCCAAGCTAATTCATAATTCAATCAATGTTAAACCCTGCCTGACCACAATAAGACACGTGCTGCTAATCTGATGGGATTCCTTTTTAAAATTGTGACATTTTTAATCTTTAAAAAGAGCATTAAAACCTTCCACATGCTGCCTCAATGAACAAGTCCGAAGATAAAAATGTGCATGTCTTTAGAAAATCTTGATGTCCTAAGCTGAGTTAAAATACATTGACGTATGTGAAATTTAACACACATCTAATATTCAAATAGAAACTCTACATAGAAATGCTCTTTTATTTATTTAGCCAAGAAAATATTCAATTTAAAGGCATCGCAATTGAATTAAAACTAGCCACAGACTTAACACAATCCAAAGATTTGTGTAATAATTTAGCATTTTTTAAATGAATCGTGTGAAAAACATTTAACTGCTCCCACGCCTTCTCTTAAAAAGACCAATGTGCTTCTAGTCAGCTCCCTTCATGAATTAGGTAAAAGAGTTTATTTTACCTTCTTTTTCGTTTCAGCTGTACAAATACTCCTAATTGGAAGTTTATGTAGGTAACCACAAGCCTATAAATACCCAGTAGTGCACGACTACGGTTATTATCCCGCTACCTTCTACCCCCTACATGTAGACCATATGTTGCGCTCAGCTCGTTGCATTCCCGTGGTAGACCTCCTCACTGCCTTGCCATGTTCAAATGGACGTGTTAAGCTGTTTAACATGCAGTCGGGGAATAGAGTAAATTGTGGGATTTCCAGCTTTGTGCCATTGAGCTTCTGCGGCTGCACACTCGCTAAGATGAAGACATATGTAGAGTTATTAGTTTCTCCCTCTGTGTAATTCTGTGTAAACCGTTCCATTTAGTTCAGTCGCGGGCCGATTTTGTTCCTTCCAAAGCCGAGCAGAGCGAATGTGTTTATTTGCTCCCGCTGATGTTCGCAAACATATTACAGCAGGAGCAAACAAGCTTTGGTTTAAACACAGCTTCTCCTTTAATGAGAGGAAAGGCTCATGTTTCACAAGCCCTCCAGCTGAAAACCCCTCTTCTCCCAAGTGCTGCAAATGTGTTGGGCTTTTGACCAAGCGTCTAGCTTTACATACACACACATACACACACATACACACACACACACACACACACACACACACACACACACACACACACACACATACATACGGAGCGGTTCTCCAATATGCCTTTAAATGGGTCTACTAAATACAGCCCCTGGTTTCACAAATCATGCGGATGGAGGAGCTGTGTGCTGCCAGTGCCAGCCACTGGTGACAAATCGGCCCTGTGTGTGCTTTCAGTACTGACTGATCACCGGGCCATCCCTCCTCTTGACTAAAGAGCAGCAAACACAAAGAAACCCCCAGAAACACCCTCATTAAGGCCAGAGCCATACATACACATAGCTTGCTCCCCCAAACTTTTCACGTCTGCTGATGATGTGTTCTTAACCTGAATCTAAAGCACGTTACTAATGGATGATCCAGTGTAAAGTGAGATCATGGTGCGATTAAGTTCTGCTTCCTCCCGTGGATACTAATGATGGGGCAACATATCGCATCACAATAAAAACGTTTTTTTTTTTCTTCCACATATTTGCTTAAAATTCACGTTTTTTCAATATAAAATTTGCGTTGGCTTAATTTCACGTTTACAGACTCTTACGGCTCAATGTGGCATCCAGTTTTGTTGTTTTAATTTACTGCCGTTTTGTTCAGATCTTTGCCTCAGCATGTTGCTGGTGTGTTTTTTTCTTCCTTTCTTCTCTAAAACACCTCCTCCCCCCACCCCCGCCATTGATTGCCGTGTTTCCCTTGTAAAACTTTCCGACTAGAAGATTACCTCGGCTCTGTCAGCACGAGCGAATGGATGTGCTGCACCTCGGCTGTCCACCTCACTTTAGCTGCAGCTCACCACTGCTGTTCGCCTCTCACGTGGGGGGAGGGAGAACTTGTTGATAGTTAAAGATCATATTGTTGTGGCATTTAATTAACAAATGCAAATGCGAGGCCAGGGCAGATTGGAACCCTTGACCATGCCGCCAATCAAGCCTGAGCGGGCTGGTCAGTGCCTAGCTCATCATCGCTAACACTTTATAGGCTTTCTGTCTCCACCGCGCCATTTCTCCCACTTCTTCCAGACATCTGTTTGTCCAGGTTTCTCCAGATCTATTTCTATTTATTTTGAAACGGACTGATCTGTCTTAATTTGCCTATAAAGAACTCTTAAGGTGCAAAAGCAGCAGAAAAACACAAATTGGCTGTTAGCATGCAAGATAAGATTTCTCATATTTAATTGGTTAAAAAAAAAAATCCTCAAGTGTGTGAGACGGCAGATTCTTGCGCTTCCTCCCGGCGTGTTTTGTCCACAGTGGGGCTCGGCCACTTAATGAGCCTCCTCCTCCTCTCCTCCATCATCTAACAGAAAGGCCGTGGATTCAGCATTTCCACCCTCCCGTTCCCTGGTCCTCCCCAAAGATGCAATGGACATCCAGTGCTGTTGTAGGTGTTAAATTATGCATAAACAGTGTAAATGCTTTGAGGCATTGGTTTAATATCTCAGTCCGGGCCTTAGAAGTATTAACACTCTCATGGACGTGGATTGTCCTCTTGTGGACTGCCGTTTTACGATTATGGGTCATAAGCTGCTCTTCACTTCAGGAATTTGAACAAAACTTCCCAACGGTTGCTTTCTCACAACACAAAAAAAAGTTTGCGACGTGCTAAAGTTTGTCTCTACTGTGTAGGAGGCTGCATTGTGTTTTTCCCTCCCTCCCTTCCTCATCTCAGTTTTCTTGACTTAGTGTTAGAGAGAGTATATATAGTCATGATTTCATGTTGGGTGTTGTGTGTGTGATTTGACTGTTAACAGGATGGGGCTGGCTCATGTCAGGGTTTTTATGTCCCCCCTGTCTTGTGAGATTGTCTGGTCTGTTCCCAGAATAGCCCATCAGTTCCGCCCTGCGTGGCTCATCCGCTGTAATGTGCCTTAATGCCCGGGCCTGTATGAGTAGTGTGAGGCCTGGCAGTGACAGTGGAGGAGCATCTTAGCTTGCTGCTTATCCAGAGAAAGCCGTCACTTAACTCAGCCCCTCTATTGTCTATCCACACCCCTCTCCTTCTCCCCTGACGTGATTCTCTATAATCCTCAAACAGATTCTGGTTAGAACTCCCTGAGAACTATTTTTATGTTTTTTTTCCCCCCATTTAAACATTAATGGTTGTTGCAGATGAAGAGAGGGATCCCTATGAGGATGATTATAATGTCACTCCACTGATCTCCCGCCGCCCCGAAATAATTGTACATCATCGCTTCATAACGTGTCAGAGGGACACGTTGGTGGCGTGCAATTAAAACCGCAGAATATAATACACCAAATTACTGCCTGTCAGGCCTACGAACAACACACTCGGTATTTGAGTTACACTTAATCATCACGTACATTAGCGATTTCGCTAAGATCCCTCCATCTCCTCCCCACCCCCTCTGCTCATACAGCAAGGGTGTGAAACACACTGCTCCTTACAGGCTGAGGGGTTGTGTCTGCGATACAACAGCTCCAGGGTAGCTACGTATTTATGTTCGAGTCAGACCTTTTGAAAGCTCATAATGTCCTCACTGATTTTAGCTGTGTGCGACCGAGAGCGTGCACCATGTGTTGGCAGGAACTGAAAGCCGGAATTCTGAATTCATTATCACACAACAGATGTAAACGCTGAATATTTTCCTCAGACGATTCAGATTCAATAAGCCTTTTGTGTTTGTATATTTCATTAGTACATTTGCCAAGCTTCAGATGCTTGTAAATGTGCAGTAGCAGGCATGTAAAGGGGGAAAGTATAAAAATGAAGCATGATCAACTCAAGCCAAACTAACACCAGGCTTTTGATATTTCTATAAACATAATTTTTCTCTATCTGGCCTAAAAGTTGGTGAACTAATCTTAACCAAGGGGCCGTGTCCTCCAGTGCATCCCTGAACTTCTTCTAGTTAAAATAACAACCACATTTTTGTATGTACCTCTAATTTAAGTGTGTGTAGTCCTTTTTTACTTTTTGTTTTCATCCATGTAGTTTATGACCGCTCTTCAAGGGCCCGGTATTTATCCCCATCAGGAAGATATATTAGTGTTTACTGCTTTGGACACCTAACACTTTGCGTCTGGGAACAGGGACCTTGTCAGTCAGCGAAGTCCCCTTCACCAAAATAAACACATTTTGCTCTGATGCATTTAACGAAATTTAGTGTGCCATTATCGGAAATGAAATAAGTAACGCTAAAGGTCATTGTGAAAATAATGCAGAAAGGCTGGTCTGGAAAGGTTAAGTATGTGACGGAGCTGTTCTTATGATAACGAGGGCTGCGTATGGCTAGGAGAGCTCGGCATCCTGGTTTGACTCGGCACTCTGCGATCGCTCTTTATGACCGAGACAGCTTTACAGCCCGTTACCCCCCATAACACGATAAAGCGCAGCATAATGGATTGGATGTGTTTAGTAGCCTTGGGCTGATGTTTGTAAAATTAATGTTTTTTGCAATAGAAACACACTCTCATGCACAGACACACAAGCACACATGCACACACCGAAAAAGACAAGCGAGGAAGAAGAGGGGAGAGAGAGAGAAATCAATTTTCGACAGCATCGATGTATCAGTATAAATCCACCAGTGTACAGTTTTACACTTTTTATACTTGTTTTGGAGCCGGATTGTCAGACTTTATTTCCTCACAAGTGACGTGTCCTCGCAGATATCTCTCAGCTGACGAAATGACAACAAACATATGGCTTCATTAGTCGAGTTTGGATTGGAGGCCCAATACTCAGCAGAAAGACGATGAATGCTATTAAATTTTGCCTTTCAAACTACACAGCACAATTACTTGAGGGAGATGAAGTCTGTTTGCTCAGTCAGTCTCATGTCGGTGAAAGGGATGCTTTTGAAGAGTTTGAATGGGACCCCGCTCAGCATCTCTGAGCGCCAGAGACAAAGAGAGAAATCCATGTCAGCAGATCAGTCCTATTAGGTTTTAATAACTATCTCATATTCTTTAGTGGGGCCCAGAACAGGGGCCTGGGGGCTTCATAATCAGAGCATTTCACTTTAATCAAAGACAAACAAAAACAAACATTGAGTCCAGACGCTAAATGGCAAGATCAGTAGTTAAGCAAGGGAGCCAACACAGCACATAGGCTTATGATAGTAAGTTATACTACTCTTGAGGACTGTCTCAGTTAAGTGTCTGCACGGTGTATGATCTTTGTAACTTCTTTTTAACAACGTTTAACTTCTTGTGGTCTCAGCCCTTCTCAGGTTTTTATTATTATAATTAGTAAGTACAATAATGTAGTAACAAGTAGGGTTCGAATCCAGAGATATGCTTTTTTTTTGTCATGGCTGATGCCGATGCCCATTATTAGTAATCAAGGAGACCAATAACCAACATTTATTAAAATTTTAATGGCAAAGTTTTGAATAACCAGTTAAGGGAAGTAACTATAAGTAAGTACGACTTACTCAAGTACTGTTCTCACGGACATTTTCCATTTTCTGCTTTTCTATACTTCCATTACATTTTGGAACCACATATTTTACTTTGAACTACACTAGACACATTTAATAACTTTAATTCCAAGCTGTTACTACTGCTATTACTCCTACTAGTTATTCACACAAGTGGAAAATTTACTTATTATGGGGTGGGACATTGAATGAGACCACAGAGAGGTGACTGCAGACAGAGAGAGGTGACTGCACGAGAGCCAAAGTAGTGTGTTTTAAAACTAAATTATCAGCAATCACACAAAAAAAAAACCTCATAAATTCTGATCGGAAAAATGCTGACATCAGATCCGAAACAGATCAGAAACATCAGATACGATAATCGGCCAGGCCGATAATCGGTCAATCCCCAGTAATAATTTTTGCCTTAGAAGAACCTATCTTCATTGCTTTTTATGCACTTTGAATTTACCCTCTAAAGATTAACATCAGCTAACAAAGATAAATTAATGCCATTCATTGGAGAAACATGGGGAAAGTTTGCTCCCTCCACCCCAAACCAGGTCCCCACAAAAGAAGTGCAAACTTTATCCTTTAAAGTAGTTAAATTATTCAAAAAAAATGTCGCTGAACAATCCATTCTATAGAGCTAATCATGTCATAGGTATATTCTAGGAGAGAGAAAATAAAGAGAGGAAAGTTAATGAGTGATTAACAACAGCAATTAAAAGATGAAGAGGAAGGCAGATGAAAAAAGGGGTGTAATTAAAATATCAGTCCTCTCATTGTCAGAAGTGCGAGTGTCATCCATTGTGCACTTATTAAAAAGCTGGGTGGAGGGGAAGGAGCAAACGGCGCTTAATTCCAGCAGCCCAAAGTGTCTGGTAATCTGCCCATGGATGGAGCTGGAAAAGGCCGTAACTCATGTTTAAGTGTTGGGGCCGTGTCATTGCAGGTTCACAGTCATGCATTTCTGTGTTGACACCCATCGGGGCAGGGGATATTTGGCAGTCAGGAGTAATTTAACTTAATTAATGGGATGCATATTTGATGGAGGAATAAAATATCCCGGCTCAGCAAAGTGGAAAAGGGGAAAGATTTAGTGGGAGTTAAAGGTGGAGGGGAGAGTAATTTGTGCATTCAGTTACCGGCTGCTTGAGAGACAGAGCGGGAGAGGGAGCAAAGGAGGGACAGAGAGAGAGAGTGGGTCCAGGCTGATAAAGATGGCAACCGGGAGAGAGGAGGAAGGGAAGGGGAGGATGAGAGATGGATGGTTGACACAAAGCTGAGCTGATGTGTAGAGGGGAATGGGCTGTCCCTCCATTGAGAGCGCCATCAGACTGACAACGCTTGATTTAATTGATATCCGGACTGAGTCCTTTCCCAGCGCAAACAGACACATTACGCCGGTTTGCAAACTTGTAGCAGAGCTGCTGGCTGCCAAAGGCCTTTTTAATATTCATGAGGGGGCTTTTAAGGGTGTTCGCAAGCGGCCTCCTCCCTCCTCCGCTGCCGCCACCCGCTTTTCCAACATGTCTTTACAACCAGCACACACACTTTACCTTCAGCACACTCGCAGCAGACGCGCAACACGCTGGTTCTCCCGACGAACCTGTGGCCTGACGAAAAGCTGTCACGCTGCTCTTAATCTCCCCTGGCACTTTTTAATTGACTTCCTGTAGGTATAGATTATTTTCACGGTGAGTCTGCCACCGAGATGTTTGATACCGTCCCGGTGACTGGCATCTGGGATGCTCGTAGCTCACCGGAGATGACGCTGCTATCTCCGTCTCTGTCTCCGTCTCTTTCTCCCTCTCCCTCTCTCTCTCTGTGATGGCCAGACTTATTGGGGGAGCAGGGGAGAGGTAAAATGCAATCAGTCATTGCCATCATCATAATTGAGCTGATGTACCTGCTGGGAGTGCTGGGGAAATGTTGGCTTGGGTGGAAGGGAGGCTCTTTGTGTCTGACTGAAGCTGTTAGTGGCATTAGACCGATATACAGGGCAGGTATTGGCCTCCTGTTAAAAACTGGATGTCAGCCAGTCGGCGCTGTCCAATTGATATGATGGATACGATGTAGTTTGTTTGATTACATGCTGTATTTATTGTAGAATTAATCAACACTATGCTGCTTGTCAGAGGTAAGCTCTCAAGTCTGATGAAACAATTTGATCAGATTCCAAACAATTATGCATGGATTATGGTTATGATTAGCTGTTAGGTCAAGTCAAGTTCATTTGTGTGGCCCGGTATTACTTATGGTGCCTCAGTGAGCTTTACAAGCCCTCAGCGGTTACTTGCCAGAGCTGCAACAATTAGTCTATTAAGCGATTGGTCTAATGAAAGAAAATCAGTTGCCAAATATTTTAATAATCAACTAATTGTTCAAGTCATTTTTTAAAACATTTTTGTAAAAAAAATCTAACTTTTTTGATTATAAATGAAAGGCCTTTGGGTTTTGGACGGTTGGTTGGACGTCACCTTGGGCACTTGGCAATTGTAATTGATGATTAACCATGAATATAATTGACCAAAAAAAGTTAGTCGCAGCCCTATTCCAACCCAGCAAGACAAGGAAAGATTGCTGGATGTGGAACAGCAGCCATAAGTGCGGAAAATAGATAATTACAAAAGTGGTTTGGATACAAAAAACACAAGCAGGACTGTAAACTATCAGTAACATTATAATATGTTCCACACCAGGGACCATCGTCCCAGTGTTGTCTCTGAAACTGTAATGAAAATCTCGGAGAAACACTGAGTCTTTGTAAGTTTGCTGATATTTTGGCCTTGAAAACGGTGACATTTCGAGTTATGAAATTCTGGCACAAACTGTCTGCTGTCAGTGGCTCCAATCCAGAAAACATTGTTAGCGATACAGGCCCTCGTATCCATCGGTACGCCAAATACCGCTCTCACTTTGTGTATCACATGTGGTCTGGCCCACACATGCTCATACCAGGCACACAAGCGCACAGGGCCTCCTCCTACACACAACCATCTATTTACACACTTGTACACACGCAGAGACTCGGTTTTCTATTATGATAGAAGACTGTGGGTACTACGTGGTGGTTTAGAGCCAGCAGGGATACATAGTTGGGGTTAATTGTATTGTTATTTTTATCCCAGATTGATAAATCAGAGACAGAATGTACAGTTTGAGGACAGTTGTGTGTTTGTTTCCGTTTCTTTGTTCTCCGATTGTGTTTTTAGCTTTTATGAAAAGGGTTCTGGTTTCTTTCGTGGATGTATTGAGAGGTTACATAAAATGTCTGGACTACTGTTTTATGATATGTCATATTATGTTTGCCGCCTGCTTCAGTGGGCTTGTTAAACTTGGCGCTCATTCTCTGTAGTCCATCGTTTCGTGCCATCCTTTGGGCTTAATATCATGAGATCCGGATGATTCTCAGATTTATGAAGAGGTATTGACCGTTGTCTATGCGAAACAGATAATAAGCTGTGATGAATGGGTGACATTAGTGATGAAATTACATCAACCTTAACAGGCTATTGTATTAACACACCTAGCCAATCCCCACTCCTCCCCACTGCCCGTTTAATTGATTAATTGCTGACATGGATGGATGAGGGGTTGTGGGTCCTGAATCGGTGGCTGATTGCTAGTCAACCATAAACAGGAGCAGCCACATTGGGCCCTCAAGGGCAATATTCATGCTCCCCAACCTTATGGTGATTCCTTATCCAGCTCTGACAAGAGGAAAAATATTCGGCCATAAAAACGCTGGTATCACCGGGCTGACATATAAAGCCCTCCGTCACTCCCTCTCTCTCTCTCTCCCTCTGCCCGTGTTGCGTCTCCTTCAGCTCGCAGTCGCTCAGCACACCCGTCGGACTCTGAAATCACCCGTCCTCCTCTGCATGTGTAGCTACAGTCCCTCAGGTAGCCCCAGCTTTAAATATGAGCGAATAATGGCGGAGTGAGTGATGCTGCCTGTGTCCTTGACTGGGATCCTCTGTGTGCTATATCCACATCTCACTGTCTCCGAGCCCCACGGGACACATAAAACACCCCCGTAGAAAAACTCCCAAGGCTTGTTGGTGGCATTGCCGTAGGATGGATGCAGGGATGCAGAAAGGCAATGAGGTCTTTGTGGATGTTTATGCAAGTGCGGAGGGGGGTAGATAATGTTTACACTGCTGTGTGTTTAATGAGAGGGGCACTGTGTCCACTTTAATGTGTTTGCATTTCGGATGTGGTGCGACAAAGTTATTAAAACGTTATACGGCATATCACTTCTCTTTTATGTCTTGCTGTTTGTTTGCCCGCTTCCTTGTGGCGCCGGTAGCTGATGTTGGGTGTTGTGGTGGAAGAGGTTAGGATCATGCTTTGTGGCTGCCACTAAAATCTCCTCATCTGCACAGTTGCCACCAAATTGTGCCGAAGCTGCTGACGGGGGCAGATGGGGGTAATTTTTTGAGGATGAAGTGTAAGGAGGGGGGAGGGGATGGGCAGGGAGAGACTGCTCGCCTTCCAGTCCAACATCCACAAGTGTCAGGCCTGCAGGAGAGAGGAGTGGACATGTGGCCAGAGAAGAAGAAGACCCCACTGTCCGCCACGCTGTCTGCGCTCTCCCCAATGCTGCGCCACGTTAACCCCGACGGCACTGAGCCCCTCCAGACCAAGGCGCAGGTCTGCACCCCTGCAGCCGGCCGTGAAAACGCTGACACATCGATTACCCCGCAGGAAAAAACACGTTGAGCGTGATGAGGAGGAGCGCGCCATGTGAAGAGGAAGCATTTATTCATTTATTCTGTTTATTCAGCAAAACAAACAGAGGTCAGGATTATGCTGCAACACTGATAGCTCTGTGTCTATTACAGTTAAATTTCAAATTAGGGGGTTCACTCTGCCCACTTTTATGGTCACTTCAAAGCCTGCCTGATGCCTTCCAAGCCCCCCAGCAATATCTGATTACTGAGACTTTTCCAGGCTACAGAATCTTCAAGAAGACCCAAAACTAATTTGTTTCTTTGAGTCCAGTGTGCAGCTCAAAGGAACACTTGTGGTCTTGTGGTCTCAAAGTTGGACATTAGATGGCGCCATTCAACTTGCTAGAAACCCACAGTCACAGGCTTGATTTGCAGTATGAGACTGCCTGGTGTGTGGTACATGTGGATCTCTTGCATGAATGAAATGCAATTAAGATTCTATTCATTCTGTTTAAAACGTTTGCTTAAATCTTTGACTCTTTTAACATTTATTTCAATTGATATTTGTCATTTTTGAATAAAATACAAGGCCAATTGGGCATTGGGTGTAATCGTATAGGTTAGTGGCAATGTCAGAACTGCTGGAAGACGGATAATGAAGTGAAACTTTTTGGCTGGGTTATTTCAGATCTTACAATTAATTGAATGTGTAGATTCCTACAAAAGGGAGGTGGCTCATTTAAATATGATTTCATGTCTGATGCGTGCCGAAGTCGTACTTTTCAAAAGTAGACATTTTGTAAGCCGAACATTTCCGCATGTAACTTTGGTGAGACTACCACAGTGGGTGTAAGTGTAGTTGTAAATGAGCGGAGTTGGAGGCTGGGCTTGTGGCAGGGCAGACATAGTGTTCAGAGGGGGTGTCCCTGCCGGTGCTGCTTTAACTAGGACAAGCCTCTCTATACCGGTGGACCTCAGGGGCCGATCAGCAGGTCTCAGGAGAGGCTCCCCGCACCGCCGTCTAACCAGGCCTGTCACGAGGGGGCTGATGCTGGGGCTGGCCGGGTGTGGGGGC
>OMLP01040286.1:26681-39821 GCA_900302685.1 Spondyliosoma cantharus | reverse complement strand
AAATAACACTACACCCTGGCTGAGACGACTTTCTCTCCACGCTTTGAAGCCTGTTTGTTCTAATTTGGCATCCAAATTACACTTTTTAATTCGCCTACAAAGGAATTAAACCAAATTTGCCGTCTCTGGACACAGAACAGACACTCCTCGGGGGAAAAGCTCTTTCGGGTCGACCTAACCATATCCTCCACACGTCTATTAATAGAGAAATCATCTGAAACATTGACTGCATATGCTATTTCGTTTAATGACTGTGGTTGTATACATGCATGCGCGCGCAAGCAGCCGAAAGCCAACCTATAAATGCAGCTGAGGCAGAACATTTTACCGCCTTTGCCAAAACAAGATTATCTGGTTAGGGGTTCAAATCACCAACCCAGTGATTAAAAGATCTATTCAAAATTTCCAACAGAGCCTGTCGCTGCCGCAGATGAAAACAGGCAATTTGATTTCACAGCTCTTCCTTCAGTACTTGATGGATTATTACGTGCCTTTTTTCAATTTCAAATCGCAAAGGTTTCACATGCTCTGTTTGTGTGCCGTCTTTGTTCCAGCCTGCCCCTGTTTGAAATTTAGCTGACCTTCTTATTATCGGCATGTTGTATGGCACTTTCTGGAAAATGTCAAGGCCCTCCCCTTCACTGATGTAAGGATTACCAGGTGTTGACCCAGAATCCATTATCTCCTATTAGAGCTTGTCTTACTTTTCTCTTTGGAGTGTGTGGGTGTGTGTGTGTGTGCGTGTGTGTGTGCGAACACACTTCAGCTGATGGTTTTTGTCAGTTAATTACTGAAAATCCTCCTAATGGCAGCAAATGAAAGTAAAGGCAAAACGACTAAGAATGTTTATGCAGCTATTAAGCATATTCAATTTTGTTGTAAAAGAATATATTTTGGTTGATATTTCCATGGCAACGATTGACTGACATTGGAGAGACACCGTTGTTAGAAAACACACGGTCAACTTCTGTGGTGCGTCACTGGCCGGAGAATGTATTACTCATACCGACGTTAATAAGCGTTCTTGGTTCTTTTCAACGAGCCCACAAAGTATTGGCTAACAAAAGCTAATGATTTAAAACTAGGGTTGGGCAAGTACTGGGCTAAAACCAGTATTCAGTAGAGATGGTGTACTTTTTAGTATCATTTTAGTAAAGAATGTCAATATCTGTGCCTGTGATGAAGGAAAAATCCAAGTTAGCGTTGATCTGAAGCTTAATTCAAAGGCTGTTCTATAAAATTCTAATAATTAATAAATATAGCAGCTGATATCCATTTTAGGTGCAAATTAAATTAATTGAATGGATTATTAGATAACGATTTGGAAAATGCTGCCTATTCAGTCCAATCGGAAAAGGTTTACCTCATGGTTATCTGGCCCAGTGAATATATGCAGTAGTGTCCCTGAGACTTTACATTGTCATGACATCATAAATCTTAAGACTTTTCTCGGCTTGAAGAAAGTTTAAAAATAGGCTATAAAACCCCCAAGGATCCCAAATTCATAACACAAAGAGTCATAACCGATCTCGTTTGCACTTTCTGTCAACAGTTTTAGAGGTTTTTTTATAATTGGTCAGTACTGTGAGTGGCCGCTGGACAAAATTGGAAGCGAAGGCTGCGCAGCGCTCTCGCATCCAGGTCTACGATATATTAATTGAAAATGATCAAACCCGCTAACGGTTTAAGCCCCGCCCATTCTGGGTGTGGATACGAATGCATATAATTTAGTTGGACGAACAGATTGCGATAATGATAACGGTGTACTCAGTCATCAACTGTCACTTTACAACATTCAACCAAGTCTCGCTATAAAGTTTGTAGCCACTTCTGTAAAGGTGGAAGCTAGCAAGTTTGCCGGACTAGCTTCCACTTGAAAAGTCTGTTGGCCTAGCTTGCTAATGTTACTACTTGTTCCCATTCTGCTCGCTCCCATTCATGTTATTTCGAAACCTGCTGAGTCATTTCGCTAACGCTAGCTGTCTCTCGTCTGCGTTGTTAACAAATGACTGTCAACACTCGCAGAAACATCAGCTTGGGAGTAACAGATGGAGTCAAAGGGAAATGTAGGGAGCAACAGCTAACGTTAGCCACCAAGCTGGTTATCTGCCTGAACGGCTGTTGGATAACAGGCTATGGAGTTGATTATTTTCTTTTGCCTCCACTCAATCAAATAGTATGCCAAAGTACCCACATTTTCAGACATTTATCAGATCCAGTTTTCTTCAGTCGCTTGTTATATCAGTGGATCATAAAAATAATCGGTGTTACTTTCTGTCTTGTTATTTGATTTCAGCGCTTTTCTCCAAATGTCTGACAAGATGCGATGCTGTCTTTAATTTCAAACCCATCTTGGAGCCCTCCACCGCCCCCTCAAAAGAATTTTTTCTTTCTGCACCTGGTGTCTGTCAAGCGGAGCCAATACAAAAGGCCAGTTGAGGCGTATCCTTTAAGAGGGTCATGTGTTCAGATTTCCTTTCACTTTTTCTCCCCTTGAACTTCTGAAGGATGTGCATGAGCTTAAATGCCTCAACCCGAGAGAGGGTCAAAGCATAAAAAGCAGCTTCAGTGTCCTCCTGTTCCAGCGATTCAGCGGCGCACTCAGGAAAGACTCTGTCATCTCACCAGCCGGGGGAAAGAGAGAGACGACGCGGAATGGAAAAGTTTTTTCAAGAAGTCGTGTTGATTAAAAGCAGCAGCATGAGACCCACCGAGAGGCAAACTGTGCGCTAATCACACATTTTGAATTAACTTGTGAAAGCCAGCTCTTTGTTTTGGCACAATGGCTGACTTCTGCTCGAAAAATTCAGCCAAGGTGCCTCTGCGAGCACCGAATAACAAACTCTAATAAAGTCAAACTAATGAGCTGACTTCCTTTATTGTTCTATCGCAGTTTTTGAGCGAGCGGCGTCTGTACCTGCCTCTTCCTGTACTTCGTTCGTTCTGTGTTCACGAGCTTTCAATATAATTGCCCCCGACACAAGTGAGCATCACCTAAATATTCCCTAATGAGATGTTAATAAGATGAGGTCATACGAGAACACTGTTCTCTGTGTCTGTCTTTCCCCTTTCAGCTAATTGTTGTTATCATCATTATCAACCCCATTATGCCAATCAGCACTTATAATCGCCAGCACTGCCAATCGTCGCCACCTCTGCCACAGGCCTCATTATCGTCACAACTGCGATCGGCATCACTCCATCAGCATCCGCCCGGAGAAAGTTTTCAGTCAAGTTTTTGGAATCGACTGCTGACTTTGCTGAAAATCTTGTTGAGAAGCTTCGTCTCGCATGGACGGTCATGGAGCCGCTCTCGCAATTAGCGTTCAAAGTTGCAAAAGTAAGTAGAAGATAATGTTCTGTCATTATCGTCGCTGATTGGGAAGGTTTCCCTGTTGTTTAACTGTGCAGAACTGATTTTAATTTGAAGAAACAGCAAATAGCTGGCTCCATGCCAGCCAGGCTTTTATTTTACGAGCATCCTCATCGTCTGAGAGGTTGCTTGTCAAGTAAAGCTGGCCCAGATAAGATTGAGGGCGCGTTTCTTGACTCCAATTTGACTCGCGAAGCGGATGTTCCATTTCAAAAAACATTATCTTCTCACTTGACATTTCTCCATTGTGTTCGGCAGTATCACTTATATCGTTTTTATAGCAGGCCTGCAGCGCGAGGGAGTTCTGCCGCGACTCCGTCTCTTTAGGTCCACTTAGGATTCCTCCGACTGCTGTTCAGACATGTTGCTATTTTCTGCCTCCGACCTGGATGTATGCATTAAGAGATTCCTGCATTCCTCACAATCCTGCCATCTTCCCTCCTCCACTTTTATGGATTCCTCCTTCCTGTTCTTGGTGTTTTTCAGCCCAGACTCAGGTCAGGGAGATGGATGTTGTGTAATGAGTGTAATTGCGCTAATCCTTCCGTTTTCACAGCACTTTAATTCGTTCATGCTGTTACCTAATCTTTATTGGGCCATAATTTGTATTCTGTATATGATTACATTTCCTCTTCCAGTGGTTTGGCAATTATGGGGCTTGCACTCTCATGCTGGCTTGTGCAATACTTGTTGTTGCCGCTTTGGCACCGACTTGTAAATAACAACATGACGGCAAGACCTGTGCGGCGAGTCCGTGTTAACAAGAAAAAGCGGTTCGTCCAGATGTTCTTTTTTTTTACACTCGGAGTTTGCAAACCTACTCTGACATGCCCTCGACGTTTAATTGCGTCGTGACGTTCAATTATTTGGTGCCTGCTTGTCTAAGACTCTCAACATCTCGCCGATTTCTCTCTTGCAACACATTCGCATTCAACGGTCCAACAGAGGGAATATTAGGTATGTAATTTTGTGGTTTGTGGACTTCTGCTTGGTCGTGCCATGCGATGCCTGACATGGCAGGGAGAATGCGTTAGGTCAGAAGTTGTTTATTTTGAGAGCCTTCCAGGAGGGGAGAGGGGGCGAGCTCTGTCACAATCACAGCACATGCTGCTGATAAACCCCACTTTACATTGTGTCTTCTCTCCCTCCACCCTCCTCCATCTGATAAGGAGGCCCTCGGATGTGTAAACAACGCCTGCTTGGTGTCAGTCGCACGCTGTTTGAGTCTGACTGATGCACGGCGATGCCTTTGAGCTTGAGACAACATGACTCCTGTAGGATATAGTTTTGGTTACTGCCCGCCGTAGCCAATACCTTTGCTGCAACATCATGAGGAAGCAGAGCGGCGGTCAGGGTGTAGTAGATGCCCTGTTAGACTCATTATCATCAGAGGCACATATTTCCCCAGCCGCACTGGCTTCTGGACCGCTAATCTACTCCATCTGATTCTCTGACTCCTCATTTCCCTGCTGATTCTGAGAGGAAAGTCCCTCCACCGCTATCTGCAGGGTCTAATTTAGCTGTCTTTGCTCTGTCCAATCTCCGCTCGCATGCAGGCTGCTCAGGGGAGTCGGCTGGAGCTTGACGCAGGAGCTGACTTGACCTGGATGTTCGAGCCTCGGTGAAGTAACAGCAGCAAATCTTCTTTGATTAAGCCTCTCTTGGTTTTAAAACCCCACAAAGGGGTTTTCTGGTGAATGCGCCCGTTCAGCTCATGAGGAATGTCGCTTGTTTTTCAACTCGGATCTGCATGCACATATGAAACGCAAGGTCGCGAGGCCAGCCTCTTAATGCAGCTTTTCATATTTCCAAACAGTGTACGTACTAAGCAAAAGCGGCCTCCGTCGACTTCCAAGTGGCAGTTTGAGGCGGAGGTCCGAAAAGTCAGAGAGGACACGGGCCAGGTGGCGTCTGAGAAAGAACAGCAGCGTAGCCGTCCTTTGGAGATTTACGTCATAAGAGGAGTTAGCATGACAGACTGAATCAACACTGACACCGAGTCCCCGGCAGTCAAGGACAGACGAAATTTAGAGCCCATCTCTCGGGCTCTTTTCTGCTCCTGCTGCCTCCGACTCATCAGCACCATGACCCGCAGTGAAACGTGTCAGGTCAGACTAACCCAAAGAGACATTTTTGGGCCACAATCTGTACCTCTCCGCCGTATCTCAGGTCAGCTCGGTTGTTGTTATACTCCCAGTGGGTGACTGACCTGCAGCGCAACGGAATACAAGACGATGATATTTCTGCACACAACCGCAGCACAGCATTATAGCAGTTTGCATCAGGGTTTTCGCCAGGTTGATGGCTGACAGGACTTTGAACAGCGGGGAAGATAGTATGATAGTATGAGTCTTATAATAAGGCACAAGCACAGTGTGTAAGGCAGTGTGGAGCAGAGAAAGCCTGCATTCGATACCGAAAGAAAGGTATCCAATTCATCACAGGTCCAGTTTGTAAGATAGGTGATCGTTGAGCGTGTCAGAGCGTCAGTATTTGACAAGTTCTTCTAAATTAGACCTTTGAGTCAAGTGACATCTTTAATGCCTCCTCTTTGGATTTGATTGGGACTTGATATTGACGGAGGACTTAAGATGAAGGAGGATAAAGTTGGAGGAGGATCTGGAGGTCTTGAGGTAGCCAACAGTCCTGATATGGCTGATGGGAGTCTGCAAGTGTTGACGCTAAACAGGACCAGATGCTCCGAGGAGCTGACACAGGAAGCAGACTCATACTGGTGATAAGCCCGAGGGGATCACATCGCCTTGCACAAGCAAACCCGCCTGGGCACCATCAGCATTTGGCCTCTGATGTTTCATGTTCAATATGAACATTGGTACATTTTTTTGAACAGTATCCGAGTCAGTACAGATCAAAGGAGCTCCTTAAGGACGTGGAGAAAGGTTTTCATTCACAATCAGCAACATGCAGGACCTGTTCACCTGACAGCTGAAGTCCAACCGTAGTGCTGCAACAGCACGCACGTTTGCTCTGTGAATTGTGTGGACCTTCTGAAAAACAAA
Source organism: Spondyliosoma cantharus (assembly GCA_900302685.1). NCBI lineage: Eukaryota > Metazoa > Chordata > Actinopteri > Spariformes > Sparidae > Spondyliosoma > Spondyliosoma cantharus. The sequence goes on along the minus strand of OMLP01040286.1, from coordinate 33,428 downwards.
ATACACAGAAGCGACTGTTTCGGCTACTCAAGAGGTTAGCGTAGCTTCCGCTTTAGCGTCATTTATATCTGATCCCGAGGATTTATTCCAGGCGAAGAACTGAAGGTTTTTTTCATTGGAGAATATGTTTTTGCTCTTCTCATGCTATATAATCATAATACATGTCCTATTGTTGATCTGACAGTTGAATCTGAAGTTAACCCATTGATAGATGATCCGTCCAATCACCTACACCTAAGTGTGTTTGGACCTGGCCTTTTCCAATTTTTTCGAGCAGCCCCTTTACAGATAGTTATGAGCAACATGAGTTTATATTGTTCCTTCTGTTTGTTCTTTTTATAAATAGAAAAAAAAAAAAATCTCTTTATGTAGCCATTGAACTTTAAGACAGGGTCTTTGGATCGCGCTAGCATCAGCTTTTAACCTTCAGAACTGCAGTTTGGCTGAAAATATTCTCAACCCAAAGTCCGCTCCTGAACTTTCAATAATGATCCTCCTTAGCTGGCAAAACAAGGTGGAAATTGGCAAAGTCAGAGTTTCTGATAGTTCACATCCTACATCGTTGACTTCTGTGTTAACTTGCTTGTAGTCTTCTTCTATCCTGTCACATTAGTTTGCCTGTTGCATGTTTCCATCAGTGGAATCATTTCAAACCACTGGCACAAATGTGGACGGCTCTGCCCACATGCACAATGCGAACTGAACGTAAAAACACTGATCCATTGCGTCCCGAGCAATCTTTACAGAAGGGTGAATAGAAGAAGAAAGAATACGAAGTGCGATCTTCCATACGTTTCACATAAATCAATAAATGAAGATGATTTGCGTTATGACATAGATGACTCCTCTCGCTGCGCCTCTCTGGCCCCGAGCCCTCAATTTTGCAAGAAGATGGAATTTAATGTGGAGAGAGATGACTTCACTCCCCAGAATGAAGAGAAGAATTGATGCCTGATCAAAGGGAAGTACTTCTAAAAACATTTCTCATAAAGACATGACAACTTGAAGTCCACCCGCTGCACTGGCAGCAATGGATGTTCTATTTTAGATCTGTCAAAGCGCCAAATGAAACACTTTTGGGCAAGTTGAGGGAACATCTGCTAAAGATTACTCCTTCAGGGTGTTGTTCACGGTGGCATTCTTCAAATCAAGGCGACGATCAAAAGCATTCGCAATAGCTTTGTGTCTATGTTTAACTGTGGATTTTTGTTGGTATTTTGATGCCCAAATATGAAATATTTACACTGCTGGACTAGACCGCCAGAACAAGCATAGTTCTTAGATCTGGATTTTTTTGATTGTGCTCAAATCCCAAGGAGATTATAATGTTATGGCATCTACAGTATGCTGCAAGGGTAAACGCTTTACCAACATGCACGTGCGACGTACAGTACACAGTAACAGACCAATACATTTACTCAAACTCTCGTTGAAGGGCTACAGGAGAAGACATTCTGACGGTGGAAGCTGTCGGATTGTCTTATTTTCCCTCTTATTACCACGATAAATACAAGTCAGCACAGTGCTGCCGTTAACCACCACATCAACAACTACACTCTCTCCCTCTCGCGCTCAGGCTACATCTGTTTCTCATCTGCATCGCTTCCTCTCTTCTGACACAGGAGATTGTTGGCGTTTGTAATGTAAGCTACATACTGTGTGTCTTATAGACTTGGGAGGGGACGTGGTGGGGAAGGCCTGAAATAGAAAAATTTGAATTTTTGAAATAATTGATCGTCAGAGAAGCCTTCAACTTATTTTGAGTCCAACATTTTGGCCCAAACTGAAATAACTTTTCATGTATTTTCATTACATTTCACACAGACACACTGCTTCATCTAGCATCATCATTAGATCAGCATTTTAATTCATCCAACACTATATAACCAAAGCATTCAGTCCATGATGTACTTCATGTTTTGTACCGATTAAAACAAATCAAATCAACTTAATTTTATTTATAAAGGCGGAGGAGACGAAGGAGACCTCTGGATCCCTCTCCCAGGCCGGACAGAACAGAACCATTGTTTACAGTTTGCATTGACAGAATATCTGATCCAAATGATATAATATAGGTACCCATTAGCCATTGCTAGCATGCTAACAAACTAAACGCAGGTGGCGAACGTGGCAAATGTTATTCCCATCATATTTCGTTCAAAGCACTGCGCGACAGCCGCCTGCAGAATATTAATATTGAGCATTTTCCTGTTTCATTGTGTTCTCTTACAGCTGTTTCTGAAGCTGTGATAAGTTACTGCCGGTGAACACCCAACATTTCCGTAATAAGAGCCCCATTAGTTTAGCTCCTTTGACAAACGCATTGATTGCGTAGTTCATGATCATGCCAGCAGATTATCCTTGTTGGTATTCAACAACAAATTGTCTATTAAAGCCACAATCATTTGTCTAGACGACTAATGGGAAACGATGCCTCCCCCGGTGTTCATGAATGATATAGAAGACTAAATGCATTAGTTAAAACGGAGAGCATTTTATCCTCTGTGCGTGGCAAAAATAAAAAAAAAAGGATCTGAAGTGGGTGGATGAATAATATCAAACCTTTTTCTGACTTTCATAAACACTAACCAAGCTTTGATTAATCCTAACTGTGCATGAACAGTTTCTGTAGATCTTTGCGTTAAAAACAAAACAAATCCGACATAGAGAGTGTGTATGCTGTGTATATATACGACCGCTGTAGTCTATTTTCAGAACAAAACAAGACGGTTTTGATGACAGCCGATGCCTGATGAAGGGGGTGAGAGCGTTTGTGGAGAGAGTGGTAATAGCCGCTGTCATTTTACAAGGAAGCAAACACATCCTGCTCCACGACTGTTATCTCTGAAAGAAAAAAAAAAAACAAAAAAAAAAAAAGTACAGCTGGAGGTTTGAAGTCAAAATTCAAACAAACTCTCTGTCAGTCTCCCGGTTCTCTTTGTGAGCGGAGCAGCTCCAGGTTTTGTCTCACAGATAACAACCTTGGTTTTCCAAATTTTTGAAGAGAGTTGTTAAGTTTTATTTTTAAATATTGACGGAAAATAATGAACAATCAGAAAGCGCTGGGAAAAAAAAAAAACAAGCGTGAAGGGATTTTTTTTTTCCCCGCGCACAATTTGTGACGTAGAACAAATGTCAGGATTATGCATGCAAATGTTAAACTGCTGTTACATTATAAACGACGGTAATCAGCGGGGAAACACATTTCAGCGGTGATTCAAAACTATAGCTTCATCATACGCGCTCGTGATGTTCAAAAGACAGTCTGTGTCGTGCACCGAAGTGAAGTCGACAGTGAAGCCCTTCCACTGTAAATCAGAGTCTCATCCCGCACACATTTTACATTTTCTGACAAGGCCAGCCAAATAGGGCACTGACACTGCACATTATTCATCATTCATATCAGTGACACTTCTCTGGAGCAGAAATGTCTCATTAGACAGGTCAGGACCTGACTGATGGCTTCTCGTTTCCCAGATCTCTCTTACCTGACAAGGAGCTATCTGGCTGCAGGAGCAGACGTGCCTCAATTGTCCCGCATGCATCCCTGCATCTGAGTGTGTGTGTGTGTGCGTGTGTGTGGATAGCGTACAGTCAGCACAGAGATAAGCCATTTGATTTTCTGGCCTTGGAACAAGCGAGTGTTGATGTTTCTCAAAAACCCTGCTGTGATAAGGACATGCGATAATGAGAAGCAGCCACATAAAAAAAAAAAAACAACAAAAAAAAAACCCTGCGATAGATTCCTCTCCAGCACGCCGTTTTTTTTCCCATGCTTGATGTTTAATATGTCATCCTGAGGGTTGGATTTTACATAACCCTGTGAACTGATTTGGATCTGGAGGGGAAATTAGCTTTTGACATGAAAGCTCGTCTCGTGGGGATGTAAATAGCACCTCGAGCTTAAGGATATAAATATGTAGCTCTTTCCATTCAGGTGCTAATGTGAGGCTGCTCGGCTACAAAGGAAGCCACACTTTTCGAAAATTTGAAAAAAAAGTTATCATTATCAGGGATATTCAGAAGATTTTACGGAATACGGTTTCTCTGAAAAACTGAGTTTGAAAATGAATTGACTGAAGGGTTGACTAAGAGTCGACTTTGCGAGTGATTGTGTAGTGATTTGAGCTGAGTACAAATATTAGTTATTATGCAAATGTGCTGATGTTTAGCGGGTTTAACGCCTACCACACTGAAGTTTCAAGGGGTTGCGTAACAAGTTTGTAACTCCTTCATGCTACACAAACAAAGAACAGATACAGTTGTTGAGGGTAAAAACCCAAACACGTATCCACCCGGAATATAATTTGGTTAGGGTTAGGGTTAATGTGTCTGGGTGAATGTAAATAATAGCAAATAAGATGGGGACGATAACATGGTCGGCAGCTACAAATTAAAGGTTTGACGTCTGGGAAAGACACTGTCCTTCAACTCTGACCGCTGTTTGAGCACCAAGAGTCAATGACATAAAAGACAGGGTCCACCTCTCCCTGTCCTGCTGGAGTCCTACGCTCTGTCAGATCAGAGAACGGTCCGCCCGTCGAGTGCAACAAGTTGATGTGGGATAACGTGGTGGAGACAGATCTCTGTAAAGATGTGGGCGCAGCAGTCTGAGGCCTGAGTCTTCCTTTGTCCGTCTTAGCTCCCTGTGGCCAGACATTTGCCTGGAGCAGCCTCTTATGGCGTGGCTTAATTCTCTTCCTCTCCTCCCTGGGGCAGTCCGGCTGGTCAGGTCAGTTGGTAGAAAGATGCGGTGGGCAGTCACTGTCTGAAAGTCTGCAGATCTTAATCTTAAAAACCCAAGCTTCCTTTTTCCAAAGCTGATGAATGGTACATACAAGGTAAGTGTCAGCAGTGTTGAGTGTCAGCCAGGCACCGGACAACGTGACTGGCAGGTTTTCAATTTGCCGGACAAATGTTTGAAATTCCGGTCAAATACCTATCTGAATTTATTGAGCTTAAAATGATAAATGATATGCAGGATATATAAGAATGATATCAAAGCATGTCAATTTATAATCCTTTTTATTGAAAAGTATAGGCTGTATCAAATAAAATGAGTGCCGTCAATCATCAGCTGTCATTACAGCGATGGCGTCCTCGTCCTCGTCCTCACTTGTAAATAAAATTCAAATTGTGCTTGGAGGGAATATTTTCAGCGGACATTTCCACCGACGGGGTTAAAAAATAGCGTACTTCGGCAGATTTTACCAGTCAAAGTCCGGTAATTACCAGATAACGGAAACCCAGGTGTCAGCTAGCGCTGGGAAGCGAAACAGCGCCCTCTCTTAAGGTCTGATATTTACTTTACCGATCAAAAAATTCTTGCACTGTAGATTTCACTGGATACGTGGCACTAGATGAAGAGTCAGGGGTTCATCATTTCATCCTCTGGAAACCATGGTTGTGTGCACCAAATTTCTTGGCAGCACATCACATAGTTGGTCAGATATTTTCAATGTGTACCACAGTGGTGGACGGACCGGCATTGCCAGTCCCTTGAGCCACGTTGCTATCTTGGCTAAAAATCACTCCAGACACGAGTGTGGAGCAGAATGTAGTGTTTGCACATCCACAAAACATCTATAGGTGCTGGATCAGAATCTGACTGCACGCAAAGGACAAAGATCTTCACATCTCGCTGATAGCTCCCGGCAAATTGAATAAATCGGAGCAATGTTTTGATCCAACGGAGACTGTAAAATAAGCAGACATTAGTCTGACTTTCAAATATCAAACCTTGGCTCAAGGATGTCCATACAAAGATAGGATATTGGCTTTTTGAGATTGCTTTATGCACATTTTGGATGCACTTTTTATTGTTTAGTCTGGACACGCATTTAAGTGCATTTTTTCTTTGTACCTCTTCTAACTTCCTGAATTTCCTGAAGCAACTAACACCTGTACATTTGATTGGCTTTCTTACATGCTCTTACATTTCCTTACACGCTTCAGACATCCACTTTGAAGCTGCATAGCTATTTTATAGTACCGCAATAAGGTTTTTAATCAACCCCCTTCCTCGATACGTTCCCATCCATCATCTCCAACTTGGCAACAGGGCTTGAACGTCTCTCCGCTTCCATTATTTGACTTAAGTCCCGTGGCACTTACCCTCAGCGTGGCTCGGCGGGGAAAGCTTTGAAATAGCTTTGAAAAGAGGAATGCTCCGTTTGAACATCACTTGAACATCATCTACAAACTCAGCAGCGCGCGATAGGTCAGAACGTCGGGGGAGGAAAACATAGGTGGGAGGCCTCAGATGTGACTTTCATACACTGTAAGAGCACAGCACGAGCAGAAGAATGCTCTCCCCAGAGCGCAGATCCCATTTCCACATAATCTGGGGCCTGTTGGCGGGGGTCCTGCAGCTCTTGACCAGACTTCCTCAGGACAACAGAGAGCTTTACTGACCCATCCGTCAGTACTGTTTACATTCCGTCGCGTAAACTCTCGGCTAACCTGCGTCTCAAACTGCCCCCGCTCGCCTTTGAATTCCTCGCGATGATGGCACCCGACCCCCAACCCCCACCCCGGCTCTTTGTTTATGTATTCCATAGTTGTTCCAGATGTTGGAAATGATTGAGAGTCAGTGTTCTGAGAAATCGCTTGCAGCTCAGTTATGTGGGGAGCTTTCATCAATGACACAGATCATTACAGTTTCAGTTTGCTACTGTGTCGGAGGCAGGAGTGGATGCCGTCGACTGAAAAGGCAAAAAAAAAAAAAAAAAAAAAAAAAACAGCGAA
>OMLP01040286.1:0-23784 GCA_900302685.1 Spondyliosoma cantharus | reverse complement strand
ACTGCTGGTGAGGCTACACACACACACACACACACACACACACACACACACACACACACAAACAAGTCATTTCTGAAAAATATGCCGTTTACAAATCACTCTCTCTGGAAGGCCCTAATAGCCTCTTATCTTATGCATTGTGAGCACGTACACTGCAGCACTCCATCATCAGCAGCTCCAAAATGGTTACAAATGTTTGCCCTTTTCAACTCGTGCACTCAGTGTTACACTTTTATTTATCCATTTGCTCTTTAACCAGCCCATTCGAAAAACCGAAGCGTCTCGGGGAAAAGCAGAGCCGGCCCGTCTCGGGCGCGGGACAAACTCGTATTGATTTGCGCGTCTGTTTTGTGTAGTTGATTGTCCATCGCTAAGCAACAGTGGACAGTTGAGGCGGCGTTCAGTTGTTGCTGGTGCCGTTCCAGAAGGTTAATGATGAGGCTCCGACCGCGGGGACTCCACATCTTTCCTGCACGTCCTCTGTGGTTTGAAGCTTAAGTGGCTCGAGCGTGCACGAGCAGATTAAAGAACAGCTCGCTCTACAGGAATCCCTCTTTTCCTCATGTCTTTACTGCTCGCTAGGAGAGTTGATGCATGGCTGAAGAACCGCGCAGGCAGTTAATTGTCTGATTTCGTGGTGATATTTAAAATGATTGGGATCGCAGGCGCCAATTTTTTTGTTTTTCTGTTCGTGGATGCCGGAGATGCGAATCTTTGCTGACCTCGAGATTCGATCATGCTTCACCTGTCAGCGGCATCCTCCATTTGCTGTAGTGCTGCACACGGTTGCTTTTTCATCAAAAATACAAGCAGTCAGATGAATCTGAACCAAAGTGCCTTTTCATTTCGAAAGTTCATTCCTTCATTATCTGTAACCGCTTATCACTTACAGCCGATCCCAGCTGACATTGGGAGAATGGTGCGGCACACCCTGGACAAGTTGCCAGTTTATCAAAGGTGGTGAAACATCGAGACAAACAACCATTCACATTCACTTTTAGAATGATCAATCACCCTCTCAGCTTTGGACTGTGGGGGGAAGCGGGAGTACCTGGAGAAAACCTGCAAACATGTGTCTCTGCCAGTCTTTCTTACCAGTCAATTCATAAAATCTGAAATGTGGTCAGATGTCAGTTTTTAAAATACTGGCTGCCATTCTTTTTCTTTTCTTTTTTTTTTTTTGGTCACTTGCTGATGATCTTTCTAAACATCTAAAAGGAAATTTAGGCTAATGTTGAATCCACAATTCAATCCAATAGAGCAACATTGCAATGTAACTTTATATTCTGGACCAGCTGAGGCTTAAAAATCAATCAATTTTGTTTAGTCTGCAAACCCCTGAATATGTTCCACACAATCTTTCACACTTGACAGCCTACATTACAACTGGTAACCAGTGAAATATTGTTTAAATAGTCGGTGAAATAAGTTTTGCCTTTGAACCAGTTTTGAACGTATTTTCAGCGGGCACCTAAACGTCTTTTCGACAGTATAATCCTAACTGGGTTCCGTCACTGCATCGATGTAGAATCTTCAACGTCTGCACAGCAATGCATCTTACGGCCAAATTCCACCAGATCCGTGTCCGGTCCGGCTCTGCTCCGGAAGGGTCCGCTGCCGTGGCAGAGCCCTGACGCAGGGCTTCTACTTCTGCTGGAGCACGGCACAGTAATTCAGCTGAATTCAGCACAGAGCAGACAGGAAGTCAGACACCAACACATCATCCGGTTCATTTTCAAAATAAAACACTGTGTTGACGCCAGCACAAAAACCTCAAAAAAGAGAAAAATACAAGCTCTTCTTCTAAGACTTTGGTTGGGAACACTTCGTGTTGTTGAGTTTATAACACATAATTATAACTGCGGTTGCACATGATTATTGCCGGAACTCCTCGGTATGGCAACTCCTGCTGTCCGGCCGTGCCAGACTCCAAACGCAGCCAGACGACAAACAATGGAGCAAAACCATACCGGAGCTGTTCCGCAAACCAACATATATCCAGTGGAATTGAAGAGTTAGAATTTCACATTCCACATTCGAATACCATCCAGATGATGACTGTCACAAAAACACATAATGACCGTGATGACGGCTACTGTCGTCTGTTGGACATAGACACAAACTGCTGTGTTACAGATTGTAACTGGCGACACCTTACCAACCCAGAGTCTCAATGGCAATAACTGATCTCAGCACTCACACAAACCAATAGCACAACATGGTATTCATCACGCAGCATACACACACACATCGGTCACATTCGCAGCAAATGAATACCGAACCTTGGTATTATTCATCAAGGTGTAGTTTTATCTATCTGTTTGTTTATTCATTGTTTTTTTTTTTTTTGATTGGCCTTCCCGTGGGCGCTCAACCTTTTCAGTGGGTGCTCGAGTGCTGTAGCACCCACAAATGATTAGATTGACCGAAAGAAATTCATTTATACGAGAAACAACCAGTTTCCTTCACAATAAGCTGTGATATGGTCGAATAACATGTGACCTTTTTTTATTTTGCTAATTTGCATCTGTTTTCTCCAGGCATGTTCAACATCGACTAATTTACTATTAATAAAACCTCTTGTGTCCCTGGATATGTGCAAATATTCTTAATGACCTAATTAGGATTCCACAAAGTAAAGCCTCTCCTTTGTGAGAAAACACTGATTTGCATCCGGCAGGTATATTAGGCGTGCAGCATATCCTTCAGGGAGAAGAATGTGTTTAAGTCAGGCTTACATGAACTATTGTCATATAATGAGAGCCTTTAATAGTGTTTGGGAATGCTACCGTCATGTAAGCGCACAGAGCCCAGCTGAACTCTGCCTGCAGTGACTCAATGAAAGCCACTGGAAAAATGACTGGAAATATGATCATCTTTGGCTCTGGCATCCATAACTCATACATCATACGATATCTAACTTTGTTTGCTTACGAAATGGGACTCTGTCGTGTACGGATGTGTCTTCTCTGTACTTTTGGTCAGCTCATCTACTTTTATTGACACGCGCAAGGAAAATGGTGTACTTTCGCTATTCGATGATGATTTTTTTTTGGCAGCAAAAGAGGCAAAGATGTTTACTAGAATAACATAGAAATTGTGGTGGAATGATCATACCAGCGGTATATGATGGGCAATATTAGATTTGCTCCGGAGGGTCTGCCATTTTGTGAACGTGTCCTTGATTTAGTCGGATCAAGGCGTTTGTAACGGCAAGTTTTTGACTTTTTGACCTCAATGCATATAAACATGTAATACTAATATAAAAGTTTATTTTACAACAAATTAGAGTGTGCATTTTATTTGTGCGAGTTATTATTTGTTCACTGGGCATATTCACTTGAGTCTGAATCCTCCTGACATGGTTGTGTTTTGACCTCAGCCCATGCACATGTTCTGTCTGTTTTGACCTCTGAGCTGTATGTCTTGCTTTTTATGTCTGTGTTTGTTGTATTTGTGTTTGTGGCTTCCTGCTCTGGTCTGTGCAGCACTTTGCTCAGTGTGAGTTGTTTTCAAATTTGCTTTATAAATACATTTGACTGGTGTGGCACCCAATAACACAGGCCTGTATCAAACTGTTTCGATGCAGAGAGAGCTGAGCCGGAAGGCAAAGCCTTCGATTTACCAATCAACTTATGTTCCAGCCCTTACCCATGGGCACAAGCTTGGGGTAGAGACTGAAAGAATGAGATTGCGAATACAAACCGGCAAAATGAGCTTACACCTTAGGGTGTCTGGGCTCACCCATCGAGGTAGGGGTGAGGAGCTCAGACATCCGGAGGGCACTTGGAGTAAAGCCACTGCTCCTTCGGGTCAAAAGGCAGCAGGCATTTGATCAGGATGGCTCCTGGGCACCTCCCTTTGGAGGTTTATGGGGCACGTCATACAGGTAGGAGACCTGGAGGTAGACCCAGAACACACTGCAGGGATTCAATACCTTATCTGGTCTGGGAACGCCTCAGGATCATCCCCCCAGGGTGACCTGAAAAAAAACGGTGCTGGACGTCTGGACTACCTGTGCTTTGGATGTTTCTGGTGTGACTGCTATCAGCAACAACATGCTTAGAGGGGTATTCCAGCAAAATAATATTGCACTTCAATAAAGTTGGAGGACTTACAAGAGACAAGGCCCTGCTGTTGAATCTGTCATGTGTGAGCAGCCCGTAAGAGTCAGCATGCTAACATACTTGCAAGGACAACCCTGATGTTTAGCAGTTATCATCTTTATCGTGTCCACTACTTCAGTTTACTGTGTAAGTATGCTAACATTTGCAACAAGTACTGCTGAGGCTGATGGGAAAGTTGTTTCTGTCACAAGTATTGACACATACATTTATTTTGGGTCACTATTAGAATAGGTGTAAATGCTGTAGTGCTCAAAAAACAAATTGGTTTTCTCAGTCCAGTCCAGCAGCACTGTTTTCCCCCTTCTGTCTGAGACTCTCTGTTTTAGCTCCTGTCTCTTTAAGGCCCCCCCTCCCAACATACCCCGAGTGCTCTGATTGGTCAGCTCACACACGCCTGAGCCAGCACCACTCACTCGTTCTCCAGTCGGCCCTGTCGTGTTTTAAGCTTCCAGCTAGCCTCACTTCTGCCGCGACTTTCAAGATCTTTTACTTACATGCACAATAACGAGAACTGCCAGAACTACATGGACATCTACAGGTACACATATGGTTGATACTGAGTCCCTGATAGAGGTCAAACTCCAGAACGCTAGATCCAACATTTCCCATAATGTAACTAAATAGCATCTTCAGTTTTCTACATGGCCGTGTCTTTAGAAGTATACATTCCGATTTTTTAACATTCGTCTCCAAACTAAGGTGATCACGATAACATAACTATGACATCGTCAGAGTTCATTTTTAATTTTGAGACCCAGTCCTCCAGAGCAGCATTAGACAGCTGTTTTCAAAGGGTGAGCTGTAGCGCAGTGTTAATCCATTATACATGTGTAGTCAAAATTTATATCCATCAGCCATCACATTTCTCAATCATGATGATTTAACCGTGGGAATTTGCTCCATATTATAGAGACCACAAACGTACAACTCAGCACAGATGTTTTAATCTTGGAGCTCAGCGAGTGGTTCCCCGCTACTTTATTCCAAGAACACACTCAATGAATTGAAGCAGATTTGTAAGTAGGAATGGGAGGCAGTTCTACTTTGTAAAAACTTGTCTTATGTCAAAGTCAAAGCTTTCTTGTGGTTTCACTGTGTTCTCATGAGCGGAGTTATCGACATAGCTCTCTATAACAAAAGCACTTTTCTGGCCGCAACACTGAGAAGCATGACATCATGAGCTAACTCAAAGCCATGCTGGAGAGCGTCCAGATAAAAGTGGCAGGATATGCAAGCCATTTAAGCCCCATCTGGGGTGAGGACTGTGTGTGCAGCCTCAGAGCTTTATTATTTGTGGCACGAAAGGATTACAGCACAACGGTTTATTTGGTCTTCCTTGAAGATCACGGATTTGGACCTGCTGCAGAGTCAACATTTGACCTGGAGGGCACCAGGGCGGCCAGATGGACAGCTCACACAGACCAGTGCAGACTTGACGGCCTTGCATGAAACAGCAGATTCTGAGCAATCAGCATCTCTGAGATAAAGAGCATCAAAGCATTTCATCTCATATTATAGATAATAAGACTCAGTAGTATAAACTAAAACCAGGCGATCATGAATATGAATGGGTAGATAACACACTTCAATCAAAACGAAAAGAAGTCAGTTGGAACTTTAATTTCAAGCGCAGAAAATGCAAAAAGAAGTACTGAGACTCCTTAAGAGGAGATTGTTTCCTGGATGATCATTATCAAGCTCATTACATGCTCATAATTTTCATTTGGAAAACAAAACCACTGAAGTGTGTCCACAAGGTGTCATATATATTAAAGTGTGATGAATAGTGTGTTATTGATTCAGCGCTGCACACATCGTTTAAAAAATGTCTGGTTTTAATAAGCATCACAGTACTCAAGCTGCCGTTCCCAAAGTTACTAATGACGTCCCAACGGACCGAGCACTGTTAGTTCTGCCTGAGCTGAGCTCGGCATTCAGCCTGCCTTATCGGATGATTCTGATAGATCCAGAGGACCCCACTCGACTTATTTTTACCTGTCAAACTCATACCTTTATCAACAGTAAGGCTGTTTATTTTTTTTATTATTTTTTTTTGACTGTGTTTTGTGTTTGCTCTTAGTGTCAGTTCAGTTCACCCAAATGACAACATATCATTTCCAACCCAGAATAAATGTGCAATGTTTCTGCAAACGATGAACATGTTTAAACTTCACAGTTCTTACTTTTCCAACTGTATGCTCAGTTTTCAATTTGATGTGCTTATGGTCTGCTTAGGTTTAGGCACAACGGCGACGCGGTTAGAGTCAGGAAAATATGTTTTGCCTGGTTCTGTCTCCACCAACAAGGCTGAAAAATTGTCCCGAGGTCTTGTTAAAAATATCCGGTGGTTTCACGTTTATAAATGTTGAAGCGCTGTCTCTCTCCCGGGCAGCCCCATCACCTAGTGGTCGTGTTACTTATGCAGTACTTATCTTAACCTAACCCATGATCCAATTCAATCCATGCTATACAATCACAGACTTTTAAAAGTGTTTTTCCTAACATTCTATTGATTTCTGTTTATTTTCTAACAGGTTTAACTCAAACTATTTGGTTAGGTTTAGGAACTGGAACTACTTGGTTAGGTTTAGGTTAAAATAACTATGTTGCTTCTGTGACTTCAGTCACAAACATACCTACGTGACTGCAGTTGCGTTATGTCCGTGACATTACCTGACAATGTAGGCTAGTTCAATTAACTGGCCGTTTACTTCACACTGGACACAAACAGCTGTCTCCAAAAGTCCTGTGCTTGTTTGACATCCTCCCTATGTCAGTGGAAGTTTAGAGCAGTAGGGAAAAAATGTTCAGTAAACGACATTTTGAACACACGGTTGCATGGTTTGCAAAGGTATATGTGATTCGTAGTATGGGCCAAACATGAAAAAAAAAGCAGGTGATGTCTTCTAAACTTCAATTCTCCTTGACAAACTTGTTCCTGATCGATTTTCAGACTGTACTTACCACAACTAAACTTTGGCTCGTATAGCTCTCAGCTTCATCTCAAACTGGAGGGGACTGTGAATTTGTCTTTTAATCAACATGTTCAGGGTTCTAGCTCGCAAAAAGAGGTCATAATTCTAATGAGCCATAGCCATGCTGTCGCTTTACTGTGTTGTTTGTTTGACCCGTTTTAGCTTCCTTTTCTTACATTTCATATGCCCTAGTTTATTGTTCCCCAACTCTGCTCTCTCAATCGTGTGTTTCATTTATTTTCTCTCCAGCTTTTATTTGTCGTGTGGCTGTTTACAAAGCACTTGGTTATCAGCGTTTACTCCACTCTACACATTTACTCTCCATTATGTCATAATGGCAGCCAAAAAGATGCACAAACAACTGGGACGGCCTCAAGGTTAATATTTTCATATTCTTACACAAAATACAGACGTTATTCAAGCTGCACTCATTTGTTTGTAACAAGTAGGTCAGAAACTGGAACGCTAAATACGAAACTCGTGTTTTCTACAAAGAATTAACATATTTTTGCTCTAAATATTTTTAAACCAAAGCTACGGCTACGGTGTTATTTTGAGCCCAGCCCACACACTGTTCCCTTTGTGAGATTTATCTCGCACCGCGATCCACAGCAGAACAACCAGCATCTAAAATAGCCAAATAAAAGAGAGTGGGCTTTCTTTCTTTTTCTTTTTTGGACGGTGTTTACAGGAAGGTTGTCTTTAGCTGTGGAGTGGAGGTGTGTTTGTTTTCACACCGCTCCAAAGAATATAAGCAGAGACGCTATCTCCATTCCCATCTCATCAGGCCAGGTAGAGCAGCAGCAGCGTTGGCAGGCAAAGACTCCTTTGGACCAAATGGAGTCGAGGTATTTGCCTCACAGGCATCTGAAGTAGGACGGTGAGAGGTGTATAATCAGCCCTGCAATCATGTGAGTCTGATGAGGTCTGTTCTTTGCAACAGCTTGATCATCGGAAAAAAATAATTGATGGTAATAATTTGTAATAATTTACATATAATTATTATATTCACGTATGCCTTTTCCTAAGCTCCGGCTGTCTGGTATGTCATATAGTCAAATCCTCTTTTGTGTAGGTTGGTATGTTTTTGTTTATGATATCAGCTGCAGTGCTTTACTCCTCAAAAACAGAGCGAACTATCTCTGCCGAACCGCTGTGACTTCACACAGAAAGCCGGCGCCGACGGAGGCCGTTTTCTGGGGGAAAGTTGACTGAAGTCTCGGTCTGGAAGGCTGACTGTCGCAGTCATTTATTTTCATCACAAACCCTTGGTGAGTTAAAGTTTCTTGCCGGTGACAGATGCTGTTTTTCGGGCAGAAATGTGACGAACAGTCGGTAGGACAGGCGGGAGGACGGACGCTTCTCCACGTATATCTGCGGTATTTTTTTCCTCATATAAGTTGCCAAAGACAGTTACAGCTACAGTTACTATGTTACTTTTGTTTGGGACATTTCTCTGCATTTAGTTGAGTGAAGGACCTGTGTAGTTAACTGACCGTCCGATCGACATGCCCTCGATACGCGCCGCCGGCTTATCCGCTCACAGTGGTTCGGTTCACCAATAATACGGCCCTGATGCTACCTCCAGAGGCGTATCAGCTCGGGAGCAAAATTTCACCCCTCGTCGCCTCCGAGAGATTCACACTGAGATGGAGGCGGAGAATTGGCGTACTAAAGCCACATCCAAACGGCAGTTTGAATGGGGCTACTGTATCTGCTTCCTCAGGACTGTGTTGGTGTGGTTTGGTCAACACATAATTATACCTAAATGACTTGCCAGTGACCCCAGAAACAACATATCACTGTTCCCACGATAACATGACCGTTGCAGTGTATGAATGGCAAGCACACCAGACCATCGTCCAGTTGGAGTTTGGTTAGGTTTAGGAAAACACTATGGCTTGGGTAAAAAATAACTACGCCACGTATGTAACTTCAATAACAGGATGTATGTGATGAAACTTAACCAAGTAAATGAACTCTGTGTTGCTTGTTTTGCCTGACCACCCTGACCTCCTTATGCGAACTTTGTTGCTATTCAGACAACTTAACCTGACTTGCTCCTTGGCTGCTGTAATAATAACTACAGCCAACAGTGGTCACCGCCTAACAGTACATGGATATACAGGTCGTGATATGCTGCTTTCACAGTCGGCCGATCTTTAAGGTAGCTTTTCTGATGAGGACGGCCTGGGCTTGGTCTGATTTGATTGCCACACAACCGTCATCACAATTTGACTGAAACATTGCTGCGCCTTGATTGGTGTACATGACATCCCCTTTTTCCAGAGACGCAGCGGCCACTTCAAACCACAAGAAAGAGAACGAGCCTACAGAAATCGCTCGTGCAAAATAGTTCACACTGAATTAACTTTGGGGAAGAAAAGTTACATTCATATACTGTATACTGGTTTTACATACTGTTAAAAAACATCTCAACGAGTGAAACTTGTCTTCTTCCCTTATAGCCTAAGTAATGAAATGTGTTGACAAGAAATCAGGCAAACACTCTTGGAGAGATTCTGAGTTTTTACAGTGTAAGACTGCATTTCTCACGGTGATTGAGAAAATGTGTTATCGGCGCCTTTAAACGACTCAATCAACAGAAAATCACAATTTCCTGAACTAATTAATTGCCCGACAAGTGATTTCTCTAATCACACAACGGGCTGAGTTGAAGAAAAGAAGCACTAGATAGAAATACAATAATTGACATGAATTATTGTTTTTTAATCTGTTGGCCTATTTACTCACATGACAACAAATAACATCAGAGAAAATCACGGCAATCAGTTGATTATGCGGTCGTCTGATCAGACGTAGGCTGCGTGTGAAGCTCCAGCGTCTAAAAATACTTTGTTTCTGCATCCGTTCACTTTGAGTCAAACCCAGAGCCGTGTTCCCCAGAAGGGAAAGCAATAACTATGACCTCAGTCTGTTATTTTGGTAATGGCTAATTAGAAGGGGCTTGTTTCCGATTAGCTCCTAATGTTACTTACACAGACCATTGCCTTGTTTCCGTGTATATTGAGTTATCCCTCAGTGAAGCCCTCTCACCATGTTGTGCTGCTGGAATAACTGGTTTGACTGCTCCAATCAGCCTGTTTGTTTTTGTCCTTGATCACATACACAATAATGACGCTCGCCATTATTCTTGCCTTTTAATCCCCAGTATTTGTCACCTAATGTATGTTTCGGATTTAACTAATCACCCTCTCTGAGAAAAAGGTCCTGAGAAACTCCCAGTAGAAAGCTGATATTTGGACGAATGGTTTTAATTATTGTGTGAAGAAGTGGCTGGGGTGGTGCTTGCTGGCCTCACTTATCCATGGACAATGTAATCCCTCCGCTTTCCTCTCGATGCTTTGTTTCATTCATTTAGATTAAACTATAGAGGGCTTGTCCCGCAATATTTGGGACTGAGATTGTATTTATTAATTAGAACAATTAAGTCCTTGTGCATACAGAAGCGTGTTATCTGTCATTGTCTTCCTAAATGACCTCTACAAGCATTGTCTCATCTGTTGCCATGTTGGTATTTTGTCAGTGCAAAACTGATGAAAATGACCATTGCAAAATAAGTAAATAAGAAAATATAAAGGTCTGTCTGATCTCCCAACTCTATGGTTAAGGTTTGGTTTGGTTTAGGCAACTAAAACTTCTATAATTCTCATGGTTCAGCTATCCAAACCTCCTCCTTTATGCGTGTACTAAGAACAGGGATGAAATGTGCGTACACATTTCCATATTAAATGTCAAGATGTATTAGAAACATTCTATGCAGAAAAAAAATGTGTAGCGCTCACGGGAATCAGTGATGCCCGATGGTGAGATCACAAAATAAGGCTCAGCCCTTAGATGGAAGAGGAAATATAAAACACACATCACTGCATAGCAATACATTTCTCACACACATATACACATATATATATATATATAATCACCACTCACGTACCTTATATAGGATAATAAAATGGAAAAAACATACCTCAAGTCTTTGGCTTGAGATGATTGAATACTCTGTGGATTTGCCTATAACGTAGATTGTTCAGCTTTGGTTTTGGCCTCAGTGGTTTCTGTAGCATCGGTAGTAACATCTGTGTCCCCCCCCCCTCTGCCTCTGGCACAATTTTAGACACAAAGCTTTGATGACTGACCTTTTATTTAACTTCAGCAACAGCTCACAGTGTGGAGCCAACACTGTGCACTGCTTTCGTCACGTTTCCATTCCAAGTTATTTCAGTTTTTAGATGCTTCGACTGAGCCCTCGCACAGCACACCTTAGCCTCTGTGATCAGCACCTTGGACTCGCCCTCCACAAATGTTGCCTTTTTTCATGCATTCAGCGTCATGAGCTATTTAGTGTTGACTAGCCATGAACGATTGTGGGATGACAACAATGTGAATAAAGTCACATGCTTTGGACTGAAGTGAAAAATCCGACCTGAGTCCTTCACGAAGAAATACGCATATAACAACTTAAAGAAATGGTCCGCAGGCTTGTAAAGGCGACCATGAGAGATGGGAACGGTGAGGAGTACATGCACAATTCAACACAAGTGGGTATTCATAAGGTTTGTATGTAGCTGCATACGCCGTTCAATTCTACAGCTCTGAACCTGCCATGTTTCAAGATGTTATCAAGGCTGAGTTTTATAAATGAGGCCCCAAATCTGTGTTTTTTTTCCCAGCTTGTCTCTATTTCCCTTTGTCTCTGTACATGCGGAGTCATATAGCCTCGGGATGAAGGGCCAGTCACACAAGATGGTGAGATCAACACAACTCACTCACAGGAATGAAGTAAATCTGCGCCACATCTTTGTGTCCATTGAACCTGTGGGGAACGTTGACACCCAAATTTGTGCTGTCACCGATAGCAAACCGATTAGATGTGCTGAACTTTAAAGGAGAAGCGAGAGTCCAAAACAGTTAGCATATTACCCATCACGAAAAAACCCAACGCTTTTTCCGTTGTGGGTTGAAAAAAAGACGCGTTTTCCAGGCCGTTATGAGACAAATGTGTGTCAGATAAACCGTGCGCTAACTTCCGTCCGCTGTGCCTTACACTAGCTCGATAACGCAGTAAGCAAAGTAGCCGTGGTGAGCACAGTCTCCACCCGAACCACGACGTAAATGATTCATTTAACACGCCGTGTAACTCTTGTGCAAAAAATGCTTTGTGTCCTCATGAGATTCATGCAACACAAGACACCAGCAGGCTGAATGTACTTTATATACCAGGTTTTCCTCTTTAGCTCTGTGAAACCACTCCACACATTAGATTTATGAGTATCCAAAAATTAATCTAGCTGACCTATTTGGAACAATACTGGATTGTACACCTGGGAGATAGGATGTGAAGTGAACCGGTGCCAACACAGCCCCTTTCTAATGTAACTCGGGAGTGAATGTGAGTTTTGTGGCTGAGAGTGATTTAATATTTAGGATATAACAACAGAAACTCGCAGTCAGTGTTTATATTCAGCATTCGTCTTATTACATTCGTACGTATTACAATTACCATATTCAAATATAAGTAATCTAGTGAGCTGCTTGCAGACTTGTAGAATAAAAGCAGAGGGATGTTGACAGTGCTTAGTAACTATATTCGGAATTGTCTATGTTTGCAGTAGATGCATTAAAATTGCATGCCAGTACTAAAATAGAAGAGCATCTGCATGAGCACCAATCCCTCCGACTGCTATACAGAAGGGATATACTGTCACGTTCATTGGCAGTTGCCCACACATGATGTGACACAAATGGAGGCAGAGTGGCCACCGAGCAGCTAGCCTAGAGACTTTGTGGTGAGCAAGAGGCACAGAAATGTGACTTCCCCTCGCACCGCCTGATCCTCTGTTGAGGTTGAGTTGAAATCTGGCTTCACTTTCTGCAGGAACTCATGTAACCCCCGCTGAATCATCTGAAGTTGCTGATAAGGATTTTAACCCTGTAGTCTGCTCTCAAGATGAGGAAAAAGATCATTTTCTGTTGTTATTTTGACATAACCATCGTTAATTTAAAACACTTTTATCTAAATTGGGGCTCTACATTTTAACTGTCAGAATTTACGTTTGCTGTTTAAAGTGTAAAAAGATCCAACGGTGGCTCAACTGTGTGCTCTCATATCGCACTCGTGCTCGTCAACCATGCATGAGCGGCGAGTGGCCGTGTGCAAGTGTGAACTATGCCAGTTGGGTGACCTGTCAACACTACAGTCACAGCTTTCTGGTTCATGGTCGCTGTTCATTATCAACAAGCTTTCAGCAAAGCGGCTTTTATCTGCAGCACCAGTCCTGCTGTCACCCTGCTCCAGGTGTTCGACAAGAGCTGGGAACAGCTTCTCCAACACGGGAGATTGTTCGCAGAGGAGACATGTTCCGTTGAATAAAACAGTGGATACAATATAGCATCCGAAGATACATGCAGGTAATGATTTATTTAAACGTGCCACCTGTGGGCAGTGGAAAACACTGACACCTCAATCCTTTTAAGGATGATATGATACAAGGTACCCTGTGCAGTTTTCTTGTAAATAAACAACATTTTGCAAGTATTTTAAGTGCAGCTTTTTTTTTTTCATCTATGTGTACAAGCTTGCAGCTCATCTTCTTATTTCCTGTCTTTGCCTGCACATTTCCCCATGTATTTGCACAATACCATCACCTGTAAGTCAGTGGAATAGTTAGGAAAATAGATGGGCTCCTTGACGCTGTCAGACGTCCCCACAGCGAACCTTTAACAATCATTTATTTACATATCCAAGCACACCAAACTGACATTCAAGAACTGGCAGTGATGGAGGCCGACTCTTGTGTCCACTTTATGTCGCCTGGGTGTCAGCCAAAGAATACGCTTGACACGAAAATTAAGGTAAAAGTTAAATTAACTGTCATTTTACAACAAAGCATCGATCCCCGAGTGAGATCATCAGGAAGGAGAGTAATGGTGGACCACTCCTCAAGCTTAGTTCCATATGATCGCACTCGGGGATGGATAATTTTTGACTGCCATGACGGCCGCGCGCTAGACTTGCAGCAGCTAAGGTGAGTAGATCATAAAGTCTCTTTTTAGTAAACTCTGTGTACACAAACGATGTTCTCAATGCTCGTGTTCATGTGTAGAGACCCTGGTGATGCTACGAGCAAAGTCTCATGTTGTGTCGAGCCTTTTTAGTGTTTTAAAAATAGCGATTTTTGATGCTAGCTCACGAGTGCCCTTGCACTCCCATTGTAAATGAGTTTGACCTATACGGTAAATCTTAAAAGTGCCTCTTTCATCGTAATTATGCATTTACCCGAAGGTTTGACTCATATACATTCACAAATAAAGCCTAGGTTGCATTTTGGCCAGAGCTTCGTTTTAAACGGCATTTCTTTTTACACCCGTCTCCCTAATATAGCCACTTCTAATCAAGAATAAATCTGATGAAACAAGTTTTAAATGACACTGAAGAGGTGGAGGTGAGAAACTGCGCTAAATGGGTTAAATGGGTTCCTCTATCCGTTCCTCTTGTTGTGCACTGATTCACTGAACAGTGTTTTCTCTCAAGGCTCGGCCACAAATCTAACATGCTCAGTTGGCCGACTGCCAATGGTTGGCCCGATGTGTCAGGCCCCTAAGTGAAAAATGTTTTGGCTGATGATGGCACTAAGGTAAAGATCTCAAAAAGTAAAGTTTGTCCACCGGGGACCATCAACATAAACATATAAGTGAGGTATTGCTTTTTGAGATGGTGTAGTTGACCCAATGGTGGCACTAAAGATAGAATCAAGAACATTATGTCCTTGTAGAATCATAAAAATGCAAAGTTGTCATAGTTTGGATTAAAAAACTGAAAATGAGAAATCTTTAAGTGGTAAGTTGTATTGAACAATAACATGTATCATATTGATGTGAAATGTTAACCTTTGAACTCTACATGCCTTATCTTTAAACTTTAATAAGGCGAGATAAGATGTGCCCTGTATACTTTGAAAGTTATTTATGGATCCAGTGGGAACAGAGCTTCCAGAAAATCAGCAGTACTTCACAGGCTTCAGAAAGGAACCTTTTTCTTTTTCCTTTTTTTTTTTTTTCAAGTGCCTTCCTCCCCCCTACTGAGGGACTCATCTGTTCCTAATATTACACACTTGTGCCTTGGAAACCTCTGTAACGAATGCATTATGCTAGTCCATCTGAAGAAATGCTGAAGGCTTTAGGCAAGATCTGTGGCAGAACACACTTCAGGTAGATATTTACCCAGAAAACACACGATTGCACAATATCATCACTTGAGAATACAAAGCATGAGTCTATCAGGGTTGGCGGTAACAGTTTCATTTCGGCATTGATCATTAGCAGGCAGACATTTTACGAGCAAGGCAGAAATTGATTTGTATGTGTATGTTTATTTCTTTTAATTCTCATAAAAAATCAAAACAAGTTATAAAACTTGTTTTGGAATTGGTATATCCGAGGGAAGACGCCATTTTTCACAGATAGTAAGTTGTTACGGCAGCTCATGCCAATACTTAGGAAAAATGATTCATGCCGTGTACAGAAATGTATGTTCCGAGACTGAAGTTGCAACTGTGACCCACTTCATTTATGGTTGGATTAAAGAATGTCAACACACAAATCCGGTTCCAATCGGCTCAAGCCGTGAAATCACGGTCTGCATGAATTTTAAGAGCTAGCTGTTTCAATGAAATAAAGATTTATTTACTTGTGTTACTCATCTAGTGAGTTTTATTGGACTCCATTTCAGCACCAAAAAAGCCTGATGCAGAACAAAACACATTAGCCTCGGTGTGCATGCCATTCTTCACATGGGGGCAGTGTGATGTTGCAGGGTCATATTTATTTGGGATTTGCATAAACCTTGTATATAGATTGTTTATGATTTATGAAGATATTGTGAAATATTGGAGAAAAAAAAAATTAAAATGTCCCACTGTTTGTTTACTGCTGCTATATGTTAGTAAATGATACATCAGTGTATATATTATATTCATCCCTCCATATACATGCATACTTGGTAAGTCTGCGCACATACTCTTAGTTTGTATTATCACCACAGTGGTATCGCCTTGTCCATTAACGTTGTTATTCTAAAAACACCTAATTTGCAAAAAAAAAGCTTATAATGTAGTCCATATGTAAAGGCTTATTTAAGCTTTATATCCAGCTTTAAGAAGAGATGCGGGGACAGCCATACTTACGGATATCAAATGAGTAAAAGCTGGTATTAAAAGAAGTCCGGATAATTCATTTGCAGTGAGTCACCTGCTGTTTTGTAAAAGGGGCTCTTCTTTGATTTCTCTTACTTTCTTCGCCTCCGTCTGTTAATGCAGTTTCATTTATGAAGCTATATTAGGTAGCAGTCAACAATTTGCTTTTGTGTTACGCAACTATGAGCAACAAGTTAACTAACGCTAATGCGGGCCGACAGATTTTACACAATGGGCTTCAGTCCAGCTGGCAATAGACAACTTATCATTCTGAAGTAAATTAAAAATGACACCATCTGCCTATAGGCTGGTTCCCCATGAACTTTATTTTCACTGCGCTATGTAGCCTGCCAACGGGCTCAATTTTTTCTGAAATAATGACGGCACAAAGGAAGTAGATCTGCCATTGCGCGACCGAAGCCGCAACTGGAATAACTGTGGGGAACTGCAAAAAGAGAAAGAACCAAGAAGAGGTGATGGTGATAGAAACCGAGGTAAAACAAAAGGGAACGGTCGGGCATTCACTCGATGGAGAGCGCCGGTGTTGTGTCAAAGTCTGCTCCCTTGCTGGTATGTGTTTCCTCTTTCCACCAGGACTTGAGACGGTTCAAAACTTCTTTTTAGTTGATCGGTAAGTAACAAAACCAGCTTTGTCAGTAACGCAATTAGGTGTTTTCTAGGTCAAATTAGGATTCTTATGGTTGTTTTTTGCTTTGGACAGTCGTCAGGACATTAGCGGTAGCCATGCCACTAATGCTGTTTTTGTGAAAGTGGTGCCAACAGCAGTGAAACGCTAGGAGGGGGAATTTAAAAAGAGGTCCGTTTACGCTTTAAATATAATTTACGCAAATCAATTATACACATTACAAAAATAATAATAATGTCAAGGATTTTTGCACATATGATGTCACTATTGCTCCTGCTCCTGGGGACCTACCGCTTTGACTCTCTCTTTTCACGTTGTTTTTCTCCTGGGAAAAAAGGCTCTCGGAAGGCAGTTACATCAGTTTGCCAATAAGTGCTGATTCGTCATAGTCTCAGGCAAACATGCAAACCAACCACAACAAAACCACAACCTCCGACTAAACAGAAACCTGGGTAATGATAAAGCTTTACCATGTTCATTCATGCACAGAACAAGAAAGGAAGGTGAGGAGGGCAAGCCGACACACAATAATTATTATAATAATAGCAGCATGAGAAACAGTAGTGGCAACACCAATAAAACTTGTAATAACAGTAATTATTATTTTTGCTTTGGTCCAAAAGGGCAGTTCAGCCAAAGAGGGCAAATGCAGAGTCTCTGCCATGAAAATTTAATTAGCTACTGTATGTGAGTGCAGATTTAGGTCAGATTCTGCACTGAGACTTTGACTTAGTTCGTATCAAATGGGGATTTTCTCTCCTTGTGCACTTTCGCTTTTGGGTAAATCTGGGTTCCACTGACCCACATCCTGTTCCTAACCTCCCTGGGAGAACTCTGAGAAGAGAAGGAAAATATTTATTGGATTTTTCTTCACATACACATAGCAGTCTGTGATAAGGATCGTTATAGCAACAGCAAATATTTTGCGCATCACTATCTCTGCTGCGGATCTGTTTGTTTTTCTGCACTCAGTCATCGGTTGTGTTTAGTGAGACTGACAAAACGTGTTAAAAATCAATTGGGAGTGTCAGGTCTATAGTATTAAGAGAGCATTTCAACAGCGCCGCCGCCGACACCTGTGTTGTGCAATCATTACCGCTCGCACATCCACATGTTTATGCCTGTGAGGATGTTGTGACGGTTGAGCTGCTGTTCTCTGTCATAACAGACCGACAGGGCCAGAGCGGTTATTTGGTTCGTGCCATCTGTCTGTAGCGCGCTAGCAAAGGCCAGTACAGCCTCGTTGGTTCCCAGACACAAGCCCGACCTGACCATAAGGTCGCCCCCAGACCATTCCAGACAGCCTTTAAAGTTACTCATTTACTCAAGGCACTGGAGCCACAAAACTCCAATTCCCCTTGTGAAAGGCACAATAAGTCACTGATGTTTGTAAGAAAAACAAACCATAGTATTGGTGTATAAATCATTTGGGGGGGGGTAGACACAGTTTTGACAATATTACTGACTCCCGCGGGACTTTGAGGCACATGGGAAACCACAGCGAGACGGATAGTGTATTCCTTTTGTAAGTACATCGTGTTTCAGCGCAACATGAAAAGACATCCCGAGGAGCAATAACTCATCTTTGCAGTTTCCCACATGGCCCTCATGTCTTTGACATATCTAAAGAAGAGTGGTGATGATTACTAAATGGCCCAACTCCAAAGCCATGCACAGAACACCCTCATCACGCACGCTGAAACCCAGATCTCCCTGTTGCCGTACAACAAAGGCTTTGAGTAAGAGGGTTCAACAATGAAACCCGGGAACACTCTGTTCATGTCACTCAAAGCGTGCATCACTTTGAACACCTCTCCGCTCGGAATAGTTGACACATATCTGGTTTACAAAAACAACAGCGATAGCAGACTTTTACTGACTTTCTCTTAAAGACATAATGTGTAAACTTTCTGCATTAAAATGTCTAAAAACAACTAGACCTTTGTTTTATATGTTGTTGACTTGCATTCTTAAATTGTCCCCAAGGTTTTTCCGTAATTTCGTTCAAGTTAAGTTCTGCCCCTCATGGCAGAATTGACATTCTACATAGTTGCTTTTCGCTAAATACGAAATCATGGCCAACAGGCTATTAGCTTAGCTTGGCATAAAGTCTTGAAGCAGGGGGAAACAGTTAGCCTGGCTCTGCCCGGCGGTAACAGAAGCTCCCTCATTAATAACTTACGTTTAATGACTACAAAAACCAACAATAAGACTCCAAGAAGTCACCGCGCCAGGCCAAGAAATAGTCTAGCCCAGGGGTTCCCAAACTTTTCCATATGGCCCCCCACACAGAATTAGCTTCTGGCCGGGGACCCCCAAACCCACAGACAATGCTACAAAATATGTAAAGAAACATCAACTTTTAGAATGTTTTTTTATTTTTTTTTTATTTTAGTTGGCCATGAGTTCTTAGGTTTTTTTGCAGCAGAGTCTGCAGACCAACAGAAGGCTGTTGGTCTGCTCCTTCGGTCTATTTGTTGTCAAAAACCTGTCCATTTTGCGCTAGCTAGCTACACGCTATCTTGAGGGGCAGAGCAGCTTGATAACAACCGCCAGGTCTACACAGATTATGACGTCGTCGTGCCAAACTTGCAGCTGAACGTGAGAATCCGACGATTACAGCAGTTTACGTGTTGTACTGTTCAAATAGTTTGGGGGTTTTTTTTGCATTTTTTTTCTTATCTTCCCTCCAATTTTCTGAGGCCCCCTTAGTGCCCCCTGGTGGCCCCCACTTTGAAAACTACTGGTCTAGCCAATAAAAACCGGCATAAAAACAAAACACCTCACATTTACACTTATGAAACCAAGCATGTGGATTTGTGAGGTGCTAGTGGGCAGATTGTGTTGCCTTTAGATAGATTTGGGCTTGCTGTTACCACCCTGCTTTCAGTCTTTATGCTAAGCTAAGCTAATAGGCTGTAGCTTCATATCAGCACATACAAGTACGCTATCAGTCTTCTTATCTAACTATTGGCAAAAAAGTGAATGAGCATATTATTCTGAACTTTTCTTTTAAATCTTAATCAGCTGGTGTCTTACAGACAAACAACTGAAGCTTGGATTCCTGCATAGAAATGATCTTCAAATGCTATTTTGACCTGCAGGCCTGGTGGGACCATTTAAGTCCAGTCTGTCCTGATCCTTCACTCACAGTTTAGGTTGGAGGACTGGGATTAACTCTTATCTCCACTGGGACGTCGTCTGTCTTTTGGGCTGGACCCAGCATGGACTCGTCTGAGCCCCCTCTGGTGCCACTTCACCCGGCTACATGGAACACATTCCTAAACAGACCAGTAGGCTATGGCAGATACAGCATACCAGTTCCTTTAACATAACGTACCATTAAAAATCCAGAAACTCTCTTTTTTAGCTTCACGCTCGCTCCGACTTTGACAGAGTCTATAAAAACAACTGCTTATTTATTCTCACTCCATTTCGAGAGCAAACATTTCTCCGACTGAGGCAGAACAAACAACTGACTCTTGCAGTAAACAGCCATACGCAGACAGGCAGGTTGTTTGTTCCCCGGCTGAAATGATAAATCACAGGCGGCCGGCCGGCCCTGAGGTCGAGAGGCCGGTTGTAGCTGCCAGGTTGTTGGTTTGATTCTGCAGAGCTGAACACAATATTCCACCGCCCGTGATCGAAAGTGTGAGATTTGATAGCAACCTCAAGCTCTGAACTGTGAAATTATATATGGCCATGTAGAGCTGATGTGCATCGGCATGAAGAGAAATTCCAATTACTTTGTGAAAACTGACCGAAGAAACAGGTGTTAAAGTACTCCAGATCTCTCTTTCATTTTTCATCCAATATTTTTCCTCACATCTGTTTAAACATTTCTTATCGCTCTTTTTTTTTTCTTTTTTTTTTTTTTTTTTAAACCAAGTCATGACCTAAAGAGTTCCCGCTAAGAAATATGTAATCACACAGTGAGTAAGAAACGACCTGTATATACACAGAACAAAGACCTTTGACGTGACTGCACAGGGAGTTTTTCTTCCACCCCATCTAAGACAACCCATAACATCAGTGTAGGATTACCCGCGAGCTCAGACTCTCTCTGTCACACTATGTCCATTAAGTCTTTGATAAGCCCGTGTTTTTAGTTCTGGATAATGCACATATGGAAAGGTTTTATTGAGCATGGCATTGCATAAAACTGGATTTCCGAAAAGAGGAGACAACCGGCAGGAATGGGTATCTAATCAAGGCAGGGTCTGAACCAACAGAGGCTGTGTGTGTTTTCTGCCTGAGCAGCAGATGCTATTCTTTTTCCCTCGCAGCACACATCCACTATGCCCGCTGGAGTTTCATTTACAATTCAAATACATTCAGAACTATAGGACCTCCCGCTGGAACTGAAAATGCACTCAAATCGAAGTGTCAAAGTAGTAAAACAGTGTAAAACCATGCGCTCTTTAAAGGGAACCCGGCGAGAGGTGTGTTCAAACACGAATCCCGCTGGTGGTGCCTCAGATATTCATTCTCATACCGCACATTGTGATTTTCCCCCAACTTCTACCTGATCTCCTCCTCACTCAAAGTGTGTTCTGACTTGAAAGTCTCGCTTGTGGTTGTACTGGTGGGGTCCTCTCGAAGTTGCCTGTTTTCACAAGTGTTGTGCATGCCTGAACGCTCACCCACAGCGCTGTAAATATCTAACTGTCATGTCACCTTGTCGAACAAATATGGAGTGGAATTTGGCAGCTCATCAATTCAGTAAGTATATTCAGGTGGGGAACAACTAGAGGCCTCCATGACAGACTTGATCTGCATTGTCAAACCCCTACACAGCAAAATGGACACACAGTAATAAGGTAAACTTTATAGGCAAATGTCTTGTATGAGTCTAAAAAAAAAAAAAAAAATTCTCCTATTGTGCAACAATAAAAGACAACCATGGTGTGGTCAGGTGTTACAAGTTACATGGATGAGGTTAGCTGCCTCTAGTGTGTATGAAACTTGTTATATTGTGCCAGCAGAAAAGTTTTTTATGCCTAAATTACTCTTTCATGTGCGCAGCTAATAGGGTTGTTACGGTAGAGAAATCCTCCTTCTATTTCGTCCTTTGAAATGCTGCGTTCAGGACTATCAGAATTGCTGCACTCCCGCGTTTTCGTAACGTGAACAGCGTGTGCGAGAATTTACATTTGAAGTTTTTAATTTAAAAAAAAAAAAAAAAAAAAAAAAAGACCATAAAGGTCCATGTAGTGTTTGAGAGTGGTAGTAGTCGGATAAATTAGTTTTTTTTTTGTTGTTGTCATTTTGCAGAATAGACTGCTACTTCAGCTTCAGCTTTTATTTTCTTAAGGTCTGACTTTACACTTTTTACAGTCAACTTGATCTAGATTTTGTTTTCTCCATTTCGCAGCTCCATCACAAAGTTGTTTCTACTTGTAAACTTCACTTTAGCAATGTTTGTTTTGCCTCCACAAACTTTTTCCAAACTTTTTTTTTTTTTTTTTATAAAAGTAAATGCTACGAGCCGCACGTGAACGCACCAAAAGTCTCGGTCAATTAGTAGAGTTTAGACAGCGAGGAGAGCTCGTAGTCGGTCTGTGAGCGCTCCACCAATGACCAGCTAAAAACGCCCCACTGCTCCGACTCAGATCTGCGGGGGTGGGGAGCCAGTAACTTTGGATTTGGACTTTCTTTTTTTTTTTCTTTTTTTTTTTTGGAAAACCATGGGATTCGAGCTGGACCGCTTCAAGGGCACCGTGGACCCGGATTTCAAATGCAACTTGTGCAATAAAGTCCTGGAGGACCCGCTCACTACGCCGTGCGGTCACGTCTTCTGCTCCGGCTGCGTGCTGCCCTGGGTCGTCCAGCAGAGCAGCTGCCCCGTCAAATGTCAGCGGGTCTCCGCCAAAGAGCTCAACCACGTCCTGCCGCTGAAAAACCTCATCCTGAAGCTGGAGATCAAATGTGACAACCACGCGAGGGGCTGCGATGCCGTGGTGAAGCTGCAGCATCTGGCCGAGCACGCCGAGATGTGCGAGTACTCCCCGGCGAGGTGCCGGAATAAAGGATGCAGCGAGGTGCTCGACCTGCGGGACATGGATGCTCACATGCGGGAGACGTGCGACTACAGACCGGTGGGGTTGTGCGAGAGCGGCTGCGGGCTGATGCTCGCTCACAAAGAGCAGAGATTAAACAGCCACTGCTGCCTGAGAGCCCTGAAGGCGCACAACGGCGCGCTGCACTGCAAAATCATCAGCCTGGACCGAGAGTTCAAGAAGCAGACCATTCAAGCCAACAAGAGGGAGAAGTCACTCCTGGCGCAGCTCTCCGCCGTGCACAGCGAGCTGCAGATGACAGCTCTGAAGTACCAGAAGAAATTCACCGAGTACAGCGAGAGGATCGACTCCCTCACCAAGACCGTGGCTTACTCCTGCAAGGTGAGCGACGCCAGTTCGTACTTTTCAGGGCGCGCAGGCAAACTTTGTCCTCGCTTATACGCAGGGTAACCCTGCTATTCAAGAGGGGAAAAAAGCTGTGTTCCATTAGTGTGGAATACATGGAAGTAAAAAGAGAACCTAAAATATCTTGAATAGAAATGTTTGGGATTGATTCCCAAAAGTTAATTCTGATAGTTTCTTTCCTAAATGTGTTTTACAGCATTTTCTTCCTAAACGTGTCTCTAGGCCAAGGTGGCCTAGAGACACGTTTAGGAAGAAAATGCTGTAAAACACATTTCTCAACATGTTTGCCTGCATTCATGGACTTGCTATCCCAGTTTAAAGGACCTCACACTTTTGTGTGTGTGTGTGTGTGTGTGTGTGTGTGTAACAACATCCCAGCTGAACATGCAAGTCAAATTA
>OMLP01040285.1:0-17826 GCA_900302685.1 Spondyliosoma cantharus | reverse complement strand
CAGTACTGTTCTGAACAGTAAGTTTGGGATATTTAGCTCTCCAAGCAGTATTTCACCCGTGGCTGGTTGGCCGGTTGGCCGGTTGGTTGGTTGGTTGGTTGGTTGTCAGAGGGATTACACAAAAACTATTGAACAGATGTCCACAATAAATGTAATTTGTTGGCTGGTTGGTTGGTTGGTTGGCTGGCTGGTTGGTTGGTTACCTGGTTGGTTGGTTACCTGGTTGGTTGGTTGGCTGGTTGGCTGGCCAGTTGGTTGGTTGGTTGGTTGGTTGGCTGGCCAGTTGGTTGGTTGTCAGAAGGATTACACAAAAACTATTGAACAGATGTCCACAAAACTTCACCGGCTTCAGTATAGACCCCATCAACTTTTGGTGCAGATCAATCAGGCGGATTTTGGTGGCTGGTATCTATGAGTGAGTACAACTGGGGACTGTTGGGCTTTTCTAAAGCTTTGCACTCTACCATTCGAGTCCACTCATGGCATTATTCCATTATTATTATTATTATTCCAACCTTGGAAGTTTGGGTCATCGCGGGTTCCTTTTATGTGACATAATTTCCTGTCGTT
Source organism: Spondyliosoma cantharus (assembly GCA_900302685.1). Classification (NCBI taxonomy): domain Eukaryota; kingdom Metazoa; phylum Chordata; class Actinopteri; order Spariformes; family Sparidae; genus Spondyliosoma; species Spondyliosoma cantharus. The sequence goes on along the minus strand of OMLP01040285.1, from coordinate 17,256 downwards.
GTTGTCTTGCTCAATATTAACTGTAAGTTTGTACGTTTTTTTCAAATTCGAACCCCCACAAATGGACACACAAAATGAGCATCACATCACTGACCCCTTATTAAATTATAAGTGAGTTGTATATTAACCTTCCCCCCCGTGGCTTTGATCTCTCCAACTCACTGTCCTATCCTGACGTCCTCCGAATAAAGGGAGAAGGGTTTGCTTGTCACTTGGATGCGGGCTGTCGCAGCCGGTAATGAATTAGTCATTCGTGCACATTGCCAGCGAAATGTTCATAACACATCTCCCGTCAAGAACACGAGACGCACATTGACAGAATATTAGTTGGGCTTCCTTGGGCGAATGGGATGCTTTGGATCGAGCGCTGAGCTGGGTGTAGTCGTTCACCAATGCACCAGTGTTTCTCCTTCGTACTGGAGGCTACAGCATGATGTAAACTCGTGCGATATTGTGCAGCTCTGGCTTGGTGTCATCACTTTTCAATGAGCACATTTAAAAAGTAGGCTGCAGCAGCGTCTGGCCCGTGGCTACGTTCAGACTTTTGGAGTTTCCTGTCAGCCTGCGATCCTCCGGCTCTTTTGACTCTCTCTCAGTCTACAGTCAAGAATAAAGCTGATTGCGGTTTTGCTGCGGGGAGCTTAGCGTTGAACGTGCCCGCCTGAGGAACGTGCGTTCGTTAATTCAATGTTATCCTGTAAATCTCCTTTTAGATTGCACCCCTCTAGACATGCTTTCATGTATTGTCTTCATCTTTGCAACCACCATCTCTGTTTCCTCCATTTTAGTTTTTTTTTTCTAGAATGTAGATTTGAAAAGGATTATCGTCAGCGTCACGATCATTGTGTGATTTTGCGAATTAATTTATTTTAGTTTTTGTTACATTGAACAGTGCATCAGCGAGACAGGGCAAATCATGTCAACATGGCTGAGCCGCCTCCTCTATTTAACTTAGTGGGCCATTTTATTCTTAAATTAGCTTAAAGCTCGAGGCGAAGCAGCTGTCAGACTGCTCCCTCAAACTGTGTGTATCGCCCACAGACACCTATACGCACGCTCACACAGCTAGCGTTTCACCTAGATCATCGCTAATTAGTGTGTCACCAGATTGCGCACACTGCTTGGCTTCATTATGACGCATTAGCCCCACTCGTAACTACCAAACACAGTTCAGCACGCAGCTAAAGAAAGAAGTAACATCCCCCCTAGAGGCAGCGATGATCATCTATACCAAAATTCTCAGTGTCCGACCGGTAGCTGTCAAGATATCTCACTCTGTTTGTGTGCTGGTGAAGGAGAGTCCTCAGATAAAAAGAAAAAAGGGTTTCCCATGTGATCTACAGGTGTAAAGGAACAAGAACAGTCGCGACCAACAGCAACATATTGATTTTCTGGTCCGGCAGTGACAGAGGGCCTTTTTTTTTTTTTTTTGTCTCACATCTCCCGATCGGCTCCTGCTGCCTGCTGCTTTATGATCCCTGCCGCCGCCGCTGCTGCTTTAATAACCTGCATTGATGCCTCATTAAGGCCCCCTTTAATTGACTTCTACTTGATAATTTGTGAACTTTCTCTAATCCCAACTTGTGTTTTCGTGTTGTTAATTATGGGGGCGAATGCAGCGTAGTGAAGAAATATAATGACAATTAATTTGTTTTTGACCTGTGTTTTGAATTGCGCTCAAGGCCCTCCGCCGCTCAGTCAGGATCTGCCCAGCGAGCCGTTATCCCTTTTCATTAAGATGTTTGGCAGTCGTTTCTTGGGTTAATTGCAATTATGAGAAGAGTGTTAACTTAAGTGACATTTTCCTTCGGGAAACGTCCCAAAAGTCTCTATTTTTCTTTCTGGCTGTTGCTGTGCGACGAGGATGGGGGAGCAGCATGGTATCCGATCGAGCTGCTCTTTTGCGTTGGAGAGCTCGTGGTAAATGGAATAAATTGTGGGGATGAAGCTCGTGGCCTTCGTCGGCAATAACGGCGCAGTTTTTCTCTGCAATTACGGGGTCCCCGTGACCTCAACCCCCGTGACAAGTACTTACAACCTAAAATGTTTATTTCCACAGACAGTTTAAAGGGAGGAGTGGGCGGTATGATGAAAAATGCGATCGCAGTTGTGACGGTATATCACAGTATTACAAAAACTGATGGGATACTCCACTTGAAACACTCTCTTTGCTCTAATAGCAATGTCATAAAGGTATTTTTTTTTCAGCCGAAAAATAACATAAATGACAGCTGGCTACATGAACCAGTATGTGAACAGAACCATTTAATATAACATGTGTCTTTGCTCTGGCTGTCACATCGTGAATGGGTTGCTTTTGTGAAACGGACTGAAAAAGAAAATGCTCTTTACGCTGACCTACTCGTTTCTGTTGTGTTTGACATTATCTGTTTAGCATAAGGAAATCACTGGAGTCGACTGCGGGTGACACTTTTACCGCGGTTCTGATGCAACCTGCCGGGTCGCTAAATGCTAGCTAGCCCAGCTGTCTGACGATATCATCCAGATGTGTATTCTCAGTTCACGAATGTGAATGTCCTTGTTCTGTGTCTTTGCGTAAATGACTGTAAGCTTAGAAGTGATTCCTTAAAACATTTTTTCACAGCATATAAAGAAACACGCGCGACGTCTTCATCCTCCCGGGCTGCCTCGTGAACGAGCTCGGCTAAAGTTCCTTATCGACCTGCCTGATTAGTATGTTACAGACATTCTTATCAGCTTTAATGACACTGTCATTAAATCACTGGAGTCAGCAGTGATTTTTCATCTTAACCACGACTTAAAAGAATCTATTGCGAGGAAAAAATGTAGGGTGTAAGGTTCAACAGTGATCCTATTACAATAATCCTAATATGGTTTAAAGCTCGATTGACATAAAGTCTGCCGAATCTCTGCCTATTACCCCCTGCAGCCCTCCCCTTGTCTTCAGGGGCTTCGCCCTTCATTTTATGACATGCCACATAGTTAACATGTCATATTACTTTTTTTCTCTAATTAAAATACACTCCTTCAATCAGTTGCAGAGGTTGGTAATGTAGTATTCACCAAATGAATTTACAAATTGCGAAACAAACTGACGACTGCACACGATGGCTTTTATTTTTATTAAAAAGCTTTTTTCTTTTATTATGTTGACTAGTCGGGTTTCTGTAGGACTCGAATCTTTCCCCTCCGCCGGGCCGCCTCAGCCTCCTCAATGCATCAAATAGTTGTTGCAGATCACAAAGAAGTGGAACTGAATTTTCTAGTGGTGGCTTTTGAATTCTGATATCATATTGCACTCTCCTGGAGTGGCAGCCATTTCTTCCCTCATCTCCTATTCGTGTATCCCCCGGTGCTCACTGGCAGCCTGTACATGGAGGCATTCTGGATAGCTTCAGTGTCTAGTGTGAATAGAGGATGAGGCCCTTTGGCTGAGCCTACATATGCAGCCTGACGAATCTAATCTTAGCTGCGGCTCCTCTGTTGGCCTCGTGCTTCATCACCGCCACGACTTCCTCATCTTGCCTATAGTCCACTAAAGGTTTCATGGAACATTAAGGCATCTAAACGTCTCTTTTAATCAAAAGCACACACGATGGTGTCACAATACCTGCGACAAGAAACATTTCCTTAATCTTCAGTCGCGTCTTCCTACAGCGAGTGTTGGTTACCCGATTCTCATGGCATGATGCCTGTGAGCAATCCCTTATGTTTACATCACACTGAGTTGTCATGTCGCCATGTCTCCTGCTGCCTGAAAGTCAAACCTTCTCGTGGAATTGAACGAAAACCACAGATTTAAATAGAAATACAGTATATTAAACTGAAATGCACATTTTGTTATCCGTGCAGTTAAGTTCTTTTTTTGGACATGCAGTACCTACCACATTACCAGTCCTATGATAGCTTCTGTCTATTATGAGCGTGGCTTCCTTTCTGACATCGACATCTGCAAGAGCAAGCAGTGTCCTAAAAGTCTGTTTCTATTTTATTTATTCAGGTTTAGTGATTTTAGGGAAATACAGGATATGGGATTAGTCTAGTTAGCATATTGTGCTGAATCGTAGGCAACTAGACGTGTTTCCGTTTCTTGAAGACGTTTCACCTCTCATCCAAGAGGCTCCTTCAGTTCCAACTGACTGGAGGGGAGTTGCAGGCTTTTATACTCTGTGTGGGAGTGTCCTCGCAGAGTCGTTAAGGAAACCTGTGAGCTCTGAGTTTCGGACTCGTTAGGGCCGCTTGTGGGTTCGTTGATCCAACCGGCCTTCATGTGGGTTGCGAGAGCTCGGTGAGCCCAGGTGTGAATGATTGCCATTACATGAAAATCAGAGCTCACACGTGTCCTTAAAGACTCTGTAAGGACACTCCCACACAGTTTAAAACCCTGCAACTCCCGTCCAGCTGGTTAGAACTGAAGAAACCTCTTCTTCAATGAAACACACCCGACTTTGTAACTAATGGAAGCCCAGAGAAGCCTCCAAACTATTTTTTTTGTCAGCAACAAAATCAATAAATCAGCCAAATAAGGAACTGTGTGTTATCCAAGGCCTTCAGGTAGTTCTCCCAGCCAAAACAGTAGAAAGCAATGGATTGATCAGATAATTCAGTATTAGGTGCTCCCACGCCAGTTATTTCCTCAGGATCTCTTAGAAAAGGGAAGACACCTGTAGTGAACTGCACTCACAGACACTGGTTCAATGAGAGAAATATCCAGAGGTCAAGTCCACAGTCCGTGCTTGTTATCATGGCGCTAGGAACAACGGTGCACTTGCAGCCAGTCGTTACACGCAAATTCTCAATGCCACTATTGATGTCTCTCGCCAAAGGGAGTTATCTTTCCATCAGATATCAATGCATGGAGACAATGGATCATCTAGACACTGGTGGTTGCCGGAGAATACAGGATACAGCCAGCAGAGCTTTGTTTTATTTTATAATTGAAGGGTCCCTTTCTCTCCACACAGCGACAGTAGATAGCAGATGCCCAAGTTTAGTCTATAAACTCGGCACTCTGTTTCTGGCTTGCTAAGCTGCTTGTCATCCACAGATGTTAACTAGCGGAGGAGAGCAGCTTGACAGCTGTAGAGGCCCGTGTAGTTTTAACACCCTAAGTGGAAACAAAGCAATATACAGTCCCAAGGCAAGCATTCCCCCGCAGCACCACCATCCCCGCGAAAGTTTCCCACAAACCACTCTGACCATTTCGTTTCAAACAAACCCATAAAAGTGTCCCGCTTGGCGGGGCGGCTTTACCTCCTCACGCAGCTCCAGCTCTGTGTGTCGATTTGCCCCCTGTTTTATGCGCGGAGATGCAAGCGTCGGCGCCGTTTCAGCTCACGCATGGCTGACGTGAGCAGATGTCGGGGATGCTGAGGTACTGCCGCTCGCAAGTCACGATGTGAAAGGTCGAGGGCGGACCCGATTTGTGAGTCTCACGCGCAACATCCGACGCCTCGTTTGGCCTGCTACGGTACGCCGATAGCAGCCAGTGAGGACATACAGTACTATTGTGCACAGCCCTGGGATTACTGTGCACGTTGCAAGGCGCTCAGAACTCGACCTTGTGCTGTACGTTCGGTCAGATTTACTGCCAGGGGACAAGAACAGACGGCTGTGAAAATCAAAATCGTTATGTAACCAGGATCGGGCTATTCACTGTGTACAGTATACTGTATATTTATTGATGCGTGCAGTTGTGTTTGTGTCATTTTCAGTCTTCCACTTGATCTTACTATCGATTATGTGTAATGTGTAGCTAAAAGATCAATACCACTCTCTTATCCATCTATTGAATTGTACGCCACAGCTAGCAGCCTTTTTGGTTGAGCTCAAAGACTCAAAACCGGGTGAAACAGTTAGCGTGGCTCTGGATGTCCGAAGGCAAGAATAACCGCTCAGCAGTCAACGCGTTATATGTTGTTAGTTTAACAAAACAGAAGCGTAAGAAGAAGAATTGTGCGGTTTTACGCAGGAAAAATACCTGTACAGATTTTTAAAAAAAAGGGGGGATTGATGAGCTTTAGAGGCGCTGGTGGCTCATTTTCTTTCCTTTTTAGCGAGATGTTTCTCCCTGTTTCAGCTTGTTATGCTAAATTCGGCTAACCGTGTCCTGGATGTAGCTTTGTGTTAACCACACAGACGTCAGAGGGATATCTGTCATGAAAGTAAGGCGAGTCAACTTTAGTCTTTCACTTTTCAGATGTGTTTTTTTTATTGTTTTATTTCTAAAACAGCATTCAACCCGAACGTTAAGCTAGCATCGCTTGACAAACACGAACTCAGTCGCCATTTGTCGTTTTTCTGGCGCTCAGCGGTTCTGATCACGGTGACCCCTGCCCACCGTGACATCAGTGCGTAGCCTCTGTTGAGTCATCCTGTGAATAGTTTTGTATTTTTTCTGTATCGCAGTGTACATTTCAGAAAAAAAAAAACAAATATTGCAACTGCAGTTTTGCTCTGTGCTCGTGCCCGGCTCCAAAATAAAGGATTAAGAAAAAAAAAAATTAGATGAACAATTTGCCTGATATTCCAAATAAGCTAGTGGCTTCTCTAAATCATGCAGACGTACCCCCTCGCAACAAATCTTTTACAGCAGTCTTTGTGTATAATTCACATGAATAGTTGGATTTTCAGCCGTATGCACACTAACTTTTTTTTGATGACAATTCGGGGCGTCATCACACATCTTCCCTCCTCCTCCTCCTCCTCCTCAGAACGAGCAGAGATGGAGTCGCAAGATGGAGTCACACAGAGGGCTTTAATGAACTGAATATTTTTCCAGGCAACCGGTTCCCGTTTTGCCGCTCACATCACTTACTTTGAACATCCTGTAACGTTGCACGCCATCCCGCCGCTGTATTTTCCCTGTCATCCCTTGTGTCTGCCGGCTGCCAGTGGTGTGTGGATGTCGCGGCGCTGAGGGTGGAGGGGATGAGGCGGCATTCAACCAACAGTTAGCGCCACATAAAGCCTTTATCACACCTAAACGGCTCCGTCTCCCAAAGCCAGAGTCAGATAAGCACTGCCCATTCATCTGTAATGATGTGGAAGCGGGAACCAACTGAAGTGAGTTGAGAGGGAGAGGCTAACTCCGACACGGTGTGGATGGCTGAAAGGGTTGCGTTCTCCGACGGGGTTTCGCTCCGTGTCTGAAACGCGTTTTTGTTTGTTTTTTTGTGTTTTCTGCGGGTTCAAGTCGATCGTAAGTCAAGTGTTGTTTTACACTTCAAAATGTTGTAATTATCTGCAAGATGAAAACAGGAAGCGGGGGCCACATCACGCCGCGATCGTCGATAAAGCTCCCCTCTGGACTGCAAATTAAGTTTTTTTTTTCGCAAACCAGTCTGAATACTTTGAGATAATAATCCACCTTCACAAGCTCGCTGTAAGCTTCTCCAAGTTCTTCCTAGTTGGTGACACGAGGCAGATTCAAATGTAACCTTTTGCTCTCGCCACAGTTTTGCACCCCAGCGTGCCCCATGGTGATGTGATCACAAGTTTACGACTAAATACAGCTGTGTGTTTGCACCCGAAATCCATTAGGGAGGCATCACACAAGCTGCTCTTGCAGATGTGATGTACATGGCTGTTTGCCTGTTCAGCGAGGACGTGATGCGTGACCAGAGTTGAATTTGAGAAGTATTTCAGTTGTTAAAATGTGCTGATTTCAGACGGGAGCCGCGGGAAACCAAGAGTTTAACCAGACCGGCCACTTATCACGAGCGGCGGCGGTGATAAAATGCAGCCTAAAAATGCCACTTAAATTTTGTGTCGAGATTGATAACGCGGTCGGATGGCATTAGAGCGGTGCGATGAAGATTTGTACCTCTCATTTTAGACACCGTGTCTGCTACTTTATCTGCAGAAGTGAAACCCGCGAAATGACAAACGGCTGATTGAACTGTGAGAGGTGAGTCTCGGTTTTCGACTGTTAGACAGCAGAACGCGTTTAATTGCAACAGTTAAATCTGGAGGAAGTGCGACAAAGTTTTTTTTTTTTATTAAATTCAAATCGGACAAGGTTTCAAGAGACCACAGCGACACTGGTGGCTCTGTGAAAGATGTACGTAGGCGCGGTGAAATGTCAAAATGTGCTCCTGTGAGCCTGTGGCCAATCAATATTTACCATTACTTGTCAATCGCTCTGTCAAATATTTCCAGTAATTTACAATATTCAGTCATCACAAGAGTCACCTTTTTCACATAAACAGAACCACGTGTGTGAATTCGTTCGGGTTTGTATCTGTGCTCATGAAGTCTGAATGGTCGGCTTCTTGTAGATGCATCACTGGTTTTAGGCAGAGTTGGGCATTTTTATCACTATCACACTGTTACCGTGATATAATCTTCTTTTCATGGGTTTTAAAGGCTGCATTGCATGTACAGGGATGTCATTGTGTTAATCTTTTGTGAACGTAGCAATTGTCTTCTACAAGGTATTTGATCTTGTCACCCAGTCCTTGCATTTATTAAGTGCTTTTGAGGAGATCTCAGAAAATCGAGATACAGACTAAATGATCGCTATATTATATTATGTGAAGGCCATTATCGCCTAGCCCTAGTTATTTTAATTATTCATTTTTAGCGTCCCTTCCCTGTCTTCAAGACCACTACATCACAGGACATCACAGGTGCACTAGCCCCCTGGAGTCTGTAGTAGCGGGAGAACAGTAAACTGTAGCCGTGGCTGAATAGAAAATGTACCACAAAGGAGTCCTCTGCAGTCAAGTGTCATTATTCCAGACATCTCATCTTAGGTTAAATCATCCTCCTCCATGTTGTCCTCTTGTGCCTTTTTGAACACGTTGACAGCGTTTTAATATTCACACACACACTGACTCCAACCTGTCCTTGTCTTCCAGGTGTAATTGGCTTCCTGGCTGCAGCTCTGGACCCGTCAGGAGTTCCGAGGCGGGCGACGGATGCGACCACAGACTCTACCTGAGAATGCTACCTGTCCCTCGCCATGTCACCCTAGGAAAACGGTCAATCTGTCCCCGTCCACAGATCCTCTTTTTACCTTTGTTCGCTCCCATCACCCGCTGAGTTTGCGATCCTCCTCCGCACCGAGCTGAAGTCCTACTCGTATGACGAAAGCAGCTTTTATTTTGGACATGTTGTTTTTTCCTCTCAATGCTGCCAGCCACCAAGGCTATGGTGGGAAGCGGCGCTATACTTCTCAGCAGGTTGCTGATCACTGTCTGCTGTGGCTCTTGGGACTAGCGCTACACCTGACCCTGTCCACATGTCAACGGGTCGACCTGAAACACCCCATAGTATCCACAGGCTATGGAAAGGTCCGTGGTATTAAGAGGGATCTCAACAATGAGATCTTGGGCCCCGTGGAACAGTACTTAGGCGTGCCGTACGCCACCGCACCTATCGGCGAGCGCCGCTTTCAGCCTCCCGAAGCTCCGGGCTCCTGGCAAGAGATCCGCAATGCCACCCAGTTTGCCCCAGTGTGTGCCCAGAACGTGCACGGGGTTCTACCTGAGATCATGCTGCCGGTGTGGTTCACGGACAACCTGGATGCTGCAGCGACGTATGTCCAGAACCAGAGTGAGGACTGCCTTTACCTCAACATCTATGTGCCCACTGAAGATGGTGAGTGAGACAAAACTCTCATACTAGATTAAGGAGGAGATTAACTCGGTCTGGGTCCGTTAAAGGTCAACGTTGGAGTCAAATCCCAGGTCTGCCTCTTGGCATCAACCTGACGGAAAAGATTTGTTTACGTCGCAGCTGTTTGAGTTTAAGAAGAGTCGGATCATTTTCAGATTTGTGTCAATATATCAGCCATTCTGATCAGTTGGTCGGGATTAGAAGAACATATTCTCTGATGCCCGTCCTGGGGTTGTATTATTATCATTCTCAGTAATTATTGGTTTTCTAGATTACCATGCTGCAGCATAGTCACGTACAATATTTCCTGTTCTAACTTTTATTCCTTATATTTTGATTAGCTTCAACATTTTATCACGTATTCAAATTTCACATGCGCAGAACATGTTCTTCTAGCTAGCCGCTTTCTATTCCAAGTAATGACATTACTTGGACGCAACCTTTTAGCTGGACTGACACTAATTTGTTCAAAACGTTACGTTGGCTAGCTTAACATTAACTTTTTGCACAAGCAAGGCAGAGGAAGTCTCAAGTGTTTTGAGTGATATTCCCCCTTTAGAAAGCCTCTGTAACAACAAACATAGCTTGCTTCATAGACACGGATGCTGCTCGAGAAACTAATGTTGTAGTAGGTTAAAAGAAAGTAAAGCAAGTGTAATGCGTTACCAAAGACGACACTGTTTCTTATTCTCCGTTGTTGCAAAGGTTTTATTGTTATAGAATATTCCCCTCAACTTCTGTGAGTCTAAAATGGTCAAAAGTCGTTTAAAATATTCGTAGATATGTCAGACAATGGCGAGGATGAATCTAAATGGCAAAAAAAAAAATGTTCACTTATCAGTACCTGCTAAAATCTATCAGTTGTGATAAGACTCATCAAGCCAACAGGCAGTTTGTGTAGTTTAGACAGCTGATACAATAAACGGTGATTACTTGCTTCATCATCAAGATTCAACAAGATATATCAGCGAGATAACCGATATTGTCACAGTTTTGTATTTTTAAAAAAACGCTCCTGCACACCTGATGGTAAGAAAGGCTGAAAGATGTCGTGGGTAAAAGATGACGACGACGTTCTGTTCCACAGCTCTAATTAAACTTTAGACCGTTGCAGAACAGACCCAAACAACAGACGCACACGAAAGCGGGTGCAAAAAGCTAGCTTTAATGCTAATAAACAAAGTCACAATCAAAAAAAAATCCAAGTAACAAAAGACCAGGCAAAGGACAATACCAGTGTAATACAGGGGCAAACAAGAAAAACACGAGGACCATGGAACGAGCACGAAGAGTGAGGCAACAAAACAGGCTGAAATATAAACTGAACTGACGCAGATATCTTCATCGTTTCAGTCAGCCGAAGGACTAACATTCACATCGTCATCCATTGTGTTATTATCAAATGGATCAAGACTCTTATGCCGTGAATCACAGCAGGGCGTTAGCTACCGACAAATCATCTCATCAAGGTCGCGTTGGTCGTATCAAACTTTATCGTCAAAGTGCTGTAATTAACTGTTTGTAAACCCCCCCCCGGTGACCATTTTTGGTGGGATACACATGCAAGTTACAACTCTTTAGGTCGCTGCTCTGCAATATCTTCGTGTGGCAGCTTGATTAGAAGAACCAAATCCAAATGCAACCTTGTTTCGGTGTCTTGGGGGTCAAAAAAAAAAAAAAAAAAAAAAAAATCCCAATACGGCAAAGCCTCCACTTCTTCCTGGGCTATCCAGCGGAGAGAGAGCGTTCGAGAAAGCAGATGGGTAGGTAAAAGAACACAGCCTCAAAGAGAGGGAAAGCATATGCTACTGATGATAAAATGTTAAGAAAAAAAAAAGTCTATGATTAATGGGCTCACCTGAGAGTACTCGAGAAAAACATGTTTGTGCATCACCGCTGCTGGTCGTACGGGAAGTCACCGTTGTGTTTCCAGCAGTAAAGCTGAAAACAACCTTCCACTTTCTACCGCTAATTTCTTTTTATCGACGGGCGGTCCCACAAAAAGATGGAAACGGATGCCGTGCTTGCGTAAAATATAAAGTATTCCTGTAGTATAAAGTTAGACGACGCAGGGAATAAAACAAAAAACAAAAAAAACATTGTCACTTTTTTTTTTATCTACTCTAATATATGGGAGCGTTGAACGAGCGCTCTGCGGTTGCAATATCTGAGCTTATCGTACATATGTCACATACTCGCTGAGAGGATGATGTAGAGTCTCCCGTGATATTCCCGGTGGAGAAGGTGTGCAAATGAGTGAGACTGATTTTTACATGTAGCCCCTATTTGCCTGTCAGAATCTGTCACTTATTGTCAGGGGTCACTGCTTACACGAGGCTGACGCCGTCCCCGAGGATGTGTTTTTGCCTCTCGTGTGTGTGAGCGAGAGAGAGAGAATGAGAGACTGGAGGAGAGCCGAAGTGCCCCCTGAAATCAAACACAATACGTTTGTGCACGTCACCGCTGTCAAAAAATCCAAATAGTTTACACGGTTTCCGGCTTTATAGCCCCTGAAAACTCAAGTGTTAGCTTTGCGTTAATGTTTTTGGCCACATCTAAGGATGGCAATGACAATCTCTGATGTAACAACTGCCAGATGTTGTTGTCATGAAATTCTGTACAGACATTCATGGTCCCCAGGGGCTAAATCCTCCTGACTTTGGTGATCCTCTGTCTTTTCCGGTAGCGTCACCAGCTGGTTGAATTTTTTTTTCTTTTGGCGAATGAAATGAAACGTCTCAACTGTGTGATGTATTGTCATGAAATTCGGTACAGGCATTCATGGTCCCCAAGGGCTGAACCCCCCCTGACTTTGCGATCCTCTTGACTTTTCCTCCAGCTTCACCAGCAGGTTGTGGTTTTGTTTGCCGTCACACGTCTCAACCACTGTAGGATGGATTGCCGTGAAATTCTGTGCAGACATTCGTGGTTCCAAGCGGCTAAATCCTCCTGACTTTGGTGACCCCCTGTCTTTCCTCCAGTGTCACCAGCTGGTTGATTTTTTTTTTTCTTTTGAAGGGTAACATCAACTGTGGGATGGATTGCCATGAAATTCTGTACAGACACTCATGGTTCCCCTGATGATGTACCCGTTTGAGTTTGATGATCCTTTGACTTTACTTGAGAGGAGAGATTTCTTCTGACATTCTGACATATCCAGTATTTTGGTTTGTACTTTGTAATACCTAAAAAAAACTAATAACATTCAGCATCATCTATTACCAGCATGCTAAAATGCCCAACTTCTACCGTGTGAGGTAGTTGGGCACAGATTGTTACTCCCATTGAGGCAGAATTGTGATTTGTGATATTGGGCGACGTAAATAAAACTGACTTGACTCTGACGAGGCAGGTTAGCTTGCTAAAATAGTATCAGCGAGTGTTGGTCGAGCGTGTTTAAAGGGGGGATGTCGGCGCTGTTTTGTGCTGTGTTTGGCAGCGAGCAGCTGCATTCCCACTCACGGCGGATGTAGTGGGCCAAAATGAATTGGCAGCGCAGAATCATAGGCAGCCTGGATCAAAATGTTTTGGTGCCAAATCTGGCCTGCACAACTCGATTTTGACACATTTAATCTGCCCGAGTACAACATTATGTGCTATCCTCCCATTCTACCTTAAGTCGTGCCCCCCCTACCTGACGCGTCTGTTTCAGAAACAGAAACACTCTCACCGTCTCTGCGTTATTCGTCGGACCAAGGAAAATTCCCAGCTCTTTTTTTTTTTCCTCTTCTTCTTCTTTTTGCATCTGCTCACCCGTCTCGCTCTCTCCTCCCTGAAATCATCCCTGCCTCTTCTCCTCTCTCCTCCATCTTTATGCAGATGGCGGTAGAAGGGGTCACTGTTCTGAATGCAAATAAGCTCCGTGCCCTTCCCAACCAGGCCACTATGTAGCAGGCTACGTCTTCAACCCAAATGGAAATCTTATAACCTTTTGGAATAACATAAATAACGCAGGTGTTCTTGTGGGCCCGTGTGATATTTAGACTGTTAATTTATCGATCCTTCGTGCTCCCTGCCTCCTTCCACAGCGCTCCACCCTAACTACACTGTGTGTCCAGGCCTCCAGGCGAGAGCACCGTCTCACAGCATTCCTATTTCCTGAAGACACTCCTCAGCCAAGGGCCCGAGATCCTTCATTTTTATTGCTGCTAGAGCAGCCATTTACCGTGCTCTTTATTAAAAACCATATTTCAGGGGGCAGGACGGTGGAGGCAAGGATGGCGCTGGAGGCTGTGGGCACTGTGGAAGCAGAAAGGATAGGACTGCATGTGCTGGAAGCTGCCGCCCGGATGCAGGGGGGTTGAACCGAAGCTGTGTCTGACACCTTGTCAAGCAGACAGGCCACCATAGACATGACATACTGCAGCTTCATCCCGTTTGCTGCACTGAGGAAATGGAGAGGGACGGGAGACAGCTTGCGCTCCGGCCACTAGCTCACTGAACCGAGCAGAAAACACTGTTGACTGCGAGAGGGAGCTGCATCGGGTCAAACAGCACTGGGACAATCCGAGCTAAATGCTCCGGCATAGGCCAGTGCATTTCAGTGACCAGTGGCCCATTCCGTCATGTGACAGTTCAACCTACTGGCAGGATTCTCTACCGAGGCAGATGGGAGCGACGGGAGCGCGTTTCCATTTGGCCGCATCCCACTTTTTGTCTCGTCTAATCCATTGTAGTATTCCGCTTAAAACTCAGGAGTCGAGACTGTGTAAGGGCCTTTACTTGATAAACAGGATTTGCCCTTATTATCCTTTCTTTCTTTAGAATTCATATACACCTAACATATATACTCATATCCGCGTGTTTTCAAAATCCCCGTCTCGATGTGAAAAAACAGCGGGAACCTCCACGCCATCCCAATGACAAACCTTTTGCAGGGATACCGTCAAGCTGGACGATTGCGATTGATTTAAAGTTTGTGGAGAAAAGTTGTGCTCGGGGGAAACTCAACACACTTTGGTAAAAAACGCTGTCTACAACACATTCCTGAGCATTAGCGACGTAGGTGCATATTTGCATGCGGAGCATCACGAGAGGTCGCTCGAGACGTCATGTCAAGACGCGAGGCGTGACTCGACGGGCTCGAGGCGGTTCCGCTTGTGATCAGATCGCTCGGGACAGATGGTGAAACCAAACGTGAGCGGCCTGCATGTCGGACTGTTGACCTGACAGAACAAAGGGTTCTGGGTAGCTGTGATGAGCCTTTACACTGTCGTTTGACATTTAATTACAAATCAACAGATTATACGACAGTAGAAAATAACCCTAAACGCAACTGTCGTTGTCGTTCAACTTCCACAGAGGCGAGGCCTTGAGGTGAAGTCTGACGGTCTGTTACAAAGTGCGACTGCTTGAGCGGAGCTTATTCTCAGGTATAGGTTAGCTCTTTATTAGGCATTAGGAAAAGAATGAAATCAGACTCTCCATTAACTGGCGAGGCGTGGTTTTAGAGTGGTGCTAAGTAGTCGGGAAGTGCTGACAAGACGGGGGGGACTAATGTGCCTTTTTATCCATTACCGGTCCGTCTGACAATTTGCTTCTGTGCGCCCAGGTCCAAACACTGTACCATCTCCCACTATGGCAGGAAGTGCTCTCTGGATTCCGGCGCCTGCATTGGTGATACTCGGGAAGGATGCAGCAAATCCATTCAGCATTGATCCCTTTTTCCATTTAGGACGGAAGATAAACATTTCATATCAGGGAAACCATTTTCGTCTTTCGAGAGACGGGTTGAAAATGCAGCATTATGAGGGTGGAGTGCAGCGATGCTCCGCGTCCTCCTTTGTGTACACACTACATTTGTACCGCAAACTTTCTCTGGGAGGTTTTCCAGCGGAGTGATAGAAACAGACATGTCAGCAGCACACTGGCTGAGTGATAAACCCCTTGGCAACCCCAACGTGGAGTTTTCTATAAAATGAGAGACTGAAATGCCTCCCCCCACCACCACCACCACCACCACCTCCTCCCTCCTCCTCCTCCTCCGCCGGAGAGCTGGTGAGTGCGCTGCTGGGTGGGAAACGAGGAGGACAGCAACAGATGATAAGGACGCTGTTAGCATGCAACGCCGCAGTGTGCGGGGCTGCACGTGCGTGCGTGCGTGCGAGCGAACGTGAGCGTGCTTTTATAGTGGCTCCCTTGAAGACTCGCGGACACCGACTAAGAACAAAACGCAGAGGTAATTGCGGGCTGACGGAGAGCTCCACCGACAGAAAACCAAGAAAAAAAAAACAAATTAACGGGATCCTTATCAGTTAAGACCTACAGAGGCTGACGTGCCGAGGCGTCGGTCGGCCCGTGATAAATGCTTGTTATTGCCCGTGCCCTATGGAGCATTTAACTGGCGTTACCATTAAAGCTTAATGTGGGGCTCCTCTTTGACCTTGGCGAGGGGGGGAATCCTGTCACGTCCCCTCGCAGGCGGTGTAAATATCACAAACGGCTCCCTCTTTGCTCACATCTCAGGCCTTAATGGCGGCGCACAACGTGCGTACGTTGGTCACATGGATGCAGGATGAGTATCTGTGGCTGCCCGTGTGAGCTTGTGTCTCCTCAGTGTTATGTTTTGACAGTCTAGTCTCCCTGGATCAAGCAGGGACTTCTTGCCCGAGGACTGCAACACCGTCCTTCCTGAGCCGGGGCGGGATACAGACTCATCTTGGCGTTCCTTTGCTTTTTTTTTTTTTTTTTTCTTCTTTCTGACTGAAAAGAGTGATGGCTTGATTCCACTCATTGATTTTTCTCCACAGAGCAGCCGTGTGTCAGGGCTGATTGGGGAGAAGGGTCGAGGAGAAGTGGCCCCCGGGGTCATTTACTAGGCAGTCCGTGACTAGATCCTGAGCAGTTAAAACAGATGAGTCCGGGGTTATCTTTTCAGGAAACAGCGTGTAATCCTCGTAAACAGTTTGCCTTCAGTCGCACGCAGCCGCCGAAACGCAACGGAGACGACTGTCTCGTCTTTCTCCATTTTAATCTTCCGATTGTTTTTCTCCCCTCTGTTTTTATTTGCAAATGCAATCTTTTTGATTTTTTGTCTTTTGTCTCTCCTCCCCCTCCTCCTCCTCTCTCTCTCTCTCTCTCTGAACTTCAGGTCCGCTCACGAAAAAACAAGATGAGTCTACGATGAACAGACCCAGGGATGAAGGTATTTTAATTGCATGCTTTTTTTTTTTTTTTCCCCTCCACCCCTCCTCGTGCTCCATTTTCAAACTCTGCGGGGACTGTTGTGTTTGTATCTGCATTAATAATCGTCTTAGCCTCATCACTCTCTGAGCACATTACATTGTCCATTGTTAGCCGCCCCTTTATTAGTGCACAAATCTGTCACTCCCTCTCGGAGGCACGCTTTTCAGCTAAACTGCATTAGGAGCTCCATACAAAGTAGTTGTTCCTCACTCCCTCCCGCTACCAACGCTGCTCTTTGGGTCCCTGCCTGAGGAGCTAATTTACTTTCCTCCCTCTGTTGCTATGTGGTTGATCAACCACACGCTGATGTTCTGACTATCCTGCGTGATGCATCGCCGCCGAATCAATATCCAGTCCTTCTTCCACCTGCACTTTTTGTTCTCGCACTGGAGTCCTCACGAAACGATCCGCTGAATTATTGTCCTTCGTAACGTTATTGGGCTTCCTGCAATTCTTCATTTTTAAAGT